>PVIJ01021647.1:0-18047 GCA_004024925.1 Scalopus aquaticus | reverse complement strand
AATGTCAGAGCGAATAGCCAAGATGATGAGCAGGTTTCCGATCACTGTGATGGGGTAAATGAACAGGAAGAGGATGAAGAAGATTTCTTCCTGCTCCTGCTGACCACTAACTCCCAGGAGGATGAAGTCCAGAGTAGAGGACTGGTTTTCTTCCTGCATGGCTCCTTTATTAAAAAGAGAGAGGAATCCAGAATTATTAGTTAAGTTACTAGGTTTATTACCTTATTTATTCAAATTTGATTACCTGTGTCTATATGTGGGCATACTTAAATCCAGAGGTGGCCAATATTTAGGAGAAAAAAACATTGTTCATCAGTTGGATAATTGTCAGATAGCTTAGACTTACTTCTAAGAAGTGAGTGGTGTGAAGATGATTTGCTCTCTTTCCCTGTGCAGCATTGTCATGCAAACACCTGGATTCACTTTCTTAAAAATAAAATCTTGTACACGTTATAAAATTCTTAAGTTGCATGAAAAAATATGGATATGTGGAAAAATTCTCTTTCTGCGTATATTTACCATGAATAACATAATCTGTTCTCAGAAAACTTATAATTTAAAGAAGACGTTACGTTTGTGTTCTAAGTTTTTTTACATATAATAATAAAAGGACAGCATTTTGGAGTATTTGAAGGAAGTACTTCAGTGGAAAATAATGTTTCCTACAACAGCATCATAGACAATTAGAAAATAATTAGAAGATAATAAATAGAAAGACAGCTGAGAATAGGTCTTCTCAATGCAAACCCAGTGAGCACCTTCCCAGGTAGCCCATTTCTGTAGCATAATTTTACTTTGAATGGTTTTATAACTTTTCCAAACCCTGAAAAGAGACCCACAAAAAAGATTTTCCCATACAGAAATTGAAAGTGAAAGAAAAGTGAAGCCAATTCAAAGAAATTTTTGTTGTGTATTTGAAAATCTAATAGATCTCAACAATTTTGTTGGATATAAATCAGTATTAAAATCAATACTAGATACAATGAGTTAGAAATTATAATTTACAAACTTCACATTTATGGTAGAAACAAAAATGTTTGTCAGTCTAGAATTCTTATAAAAGAGCTTTTAACAGTTTAACAGTCGAGTTAACCTGGCTTAGGTAAAGTAGTCCAAGTATCAGTTTGAAATTGATATAATACATAGATTGGTTTAGCTATAGGCAAGATAAGGGCGAATTTTATCTTTAGATAAAGTGGTGGGCTTTACTTTTGAATACTTATTTATAATAATTACACTAGGATATATTACCAAAAGGATTAATTATAATAGAAAAACTTTATTTAATAATAAAAAAGAAACCATGTTATTGTTATTAGAAATTTCTTTTTTAATTCACTCACATAAATCAAAACTAACAAAACACACAAGAAAATGATTAAGCTTAATTATATTAAAACAAAAAAACATAAGACCAACGTAAGAGAATATGGTCTATGAGAAACACCATGACATGGGGGAAAGACAAGTCATGAGCTGGAAAGGGGTGTCTGCTATGTACACACAATAGAGGATTAGTACTCAGAACACGTTTTCTGGGACCTCCCTGGTGGCACAGCGGTTGAACGCTGCGCTGTGGAGCAGTCGGCAGCGGCAACGCAATTTCGACGACCAGCCGGGGAGATTCCCACATGGCACGGCAGACCTCTCCTGCCTCACCCGCTGCTCCCCTCAGCAGTGTATTTCTGATCTGCCTGTTCTGCTTCCCACTCTGTCTCTGGTGAAACCTCTCGCCAGCCCATGCCTCTGGCCTGTACCCCAGCTTTTATGTATAAATAAATAAATCTTTAAAAAAATTAAAAAAGAACACATTTCCTACACACTGAGCAGAAAACGGCCAGTAGGAAATAGTGGACATAAGGAAGAATAGCCAAGTCATAGAAAAGTAAACTGGTGTAGCCAATAAAAATTAAAATATGTTCAACTCGGGCCTCCCTGGTGGCGCAGCGGTTAAGTGCTGCGCTGTGGAGCCGTCGGCAGCGGTGACGTGAGTTCGATGCCCAGCCGGGGAGAATCCCACATGGCGCAGCAGACCTCTCCTGCCTCGCCCGCTGCTCCCCTCAGCAGTGTATTTCTGATCTGCCTGTTCTGCTCCCTACTCTGTCTCTGGTGAACCCTCTCACCACCCCGTGCCTCTGGCCTGTACCCCAGCTTGTATGTATAAATAAATAAGTCTTAAAAAAAAATATGTTCAACTCAAAACAAAATTTAGTAAACATTCTTCCCCTTATAGTGTGTTAAAGTGTAGAAGTCTGACGAGTATTGAGAAGAAAAAGGAAAATTAGCACAGGCATTTGAAGAGTAATTTGCCCATCTCTAGGAAGGCTGGAATTCATACGCCCATGATATAGGAATTCCGCTTCCAGATTAGACTCTAGAGAGACTCTAGCATTTGGTTCATAAAGACATTCACCAGGATGTATATTGTCACAACGAAAAATATAATGGAGGAATAATAAATAAATTTCTGTTTTCTTATTAGTGATTTTGCAGAAGAGTAACAATGAATGAATTCACATAGACAAATTCAAAGAAAATTAAAGGATGTAATTAAGCAAGTTACTGGAAAATATATTCCATCCCATACAATATATGCACATTTAAAACAAAATAATGTATGTGCATGTTGTAAAAGGATATATTCTGACGAGGAATATACTAGCAACTTGGAAACTATAGTAATCTGTGGAGAGAGAGGGAGAAAAATGTATTTTTTGATGTGAACAAAGGAAATCTCAAATGTATCTAATATTTATTTTATTTAAGAATGTTGTAATAAACATGACCAAATTATTACTTTTGTTCAATATGGTTGATGAGTTTTGTTATTTGATTCTTTTTTTTTTCATTCTGATATATTAGCAATGTAATACTGAACATATTTAATTTAGAGTGAGGATTTCAAATGTTGATAAAACTTTTTCTAGAGTGTGGCCATGGAGCCTGGCGGTTCAAGTCAATATTTCAGTCAGTGTAGAAGAGAGACCAGCCTTTGTGAAAGACAGAGAGTAAATGGAACTTAATTCCACTGGGGAGGGGATTCAGGGGCCACATATAATGTTTGTCCAAGATTATTTCTTCAGGTATCTGTTTACTGGACCACCTGCTCACTGGACCCACAACTATATATGTGCTATGAAAATGTGATTGTATCTGGCTCTTAAATCCATTCATTGTCTATCATCTGGAAAATGACATCCAAGCTTCTTATCATGAAGAAAACCTCAGGGACAAATTATTCAGTTAGTATTGTGTTATATATTTTATAAGAAGCTGAGAATACAGGCATAGAAATAGGAAGGATTCAATCAGGAAAGACATTTGGGTTTATACTATGAGGATTTTGAACGATGCAAGGAATTTGGACTTTATTCATGGAGTACTAAGAGTTAGGTCCTCCCTGATAGTGCAACGGGTTAAGTCTCAGCCTATGAAGCAATCTGCAGCCACTGCAGCACGAGTTTGATCTTCAGCCAGGGAGATTCCCACATGGTGCACCAGACCTCTCCTGCCTTGCTTGCTGCTCCCCTCAGCAGTGTATATCAGTCAATCCACCTATTAGCTCCCCACTCTCTCTCTGGTGAATCCTCTCAAACCCCACACCCCTGGCCACACCCAAGCTCTTGTATGCATAAATAAGTAAATCTTTAAAAAAAAGTTAGTTTAGTGGGTATGGCTGCACTATCTACAATATTTTATTAAATACACATAGGTATTTGGGTATATACATGAGTGACTGATTAATAACGTAACACTTTGAATGATAATCTTGTGTAAGCTTAACCACAACACCATCAAATGAATAGTAAATGAGGAATGCAGAAAAAAAGTGGCATTAGAAACGAAGTGGCTGTTAAAATAAACATGGAAACTAAAGAGAGAGGTAACCAGAGTGAGATTTATGAGCATGGGATTGAGGACTGAGAACCATATGCCAGATGACAGGGGTGAGGGTGTCTTCACAGCGAGAAACGATTTCTGTCGGAACCCTGAAGAAAAAGGTAAAGGCTCTATATGCCCCTATGGAGAGGACACAGGAGAATGCATCAGCATGCATGCGATGGCAGAGTAAGAGTCTTGATTTTACCAGAATCATAGCACTGTCCAGACAATGCTTGGCCACTACAATCTGTTTTCTACTCTGAGATTTCCATCACGTCAATGTGATGGTGCTGAGGATAGTTTGGAAGGAAGAGTCCACATGCATCCTCTTGTCATCTACAGGCAACAAATATAGCAAAGATGAATCATGGAGTGCTTTAAGACTCCGTGACAATTCAGCTCATCAGTGCTTTGACAATGAAACTCAATGCCCCGGAAGAGTATGTTAGAATGCAGCATTGACTGTAAGAATGTATGGAGGGAAATGAACTCCTTTCCAAGATAATGTAATTGTGTGAGTGTTAGTGTGTGCGTGCACATGTACATGCACAATACAGTGTTACATTAGGAGGTGGAGAGGGCTCTGCTCTGATTTGAACCACATCAAAAATACCCTTTCTCCTCCTGTTTTCTTAGACCAAGTCTGTGGAGAAGCATTATCAGAAGAGGATATCCTTTCTCTCTCCCTGTCTATTGCTCTTCTGTGGGGTCCAGTCCATTCCAATATGAGAACTTGGGCTGGAGCCAAAGTTTGAGTCCTACTTTTGCTATTACCTGTATGTGAGTTTAGGAAATTCAATTCCTAAGCTTTTCATCTTAAAAAATGACATATAATTCTACTTACCTCTTAGGATTTTGTGAGGGTCAAATGAGATAATGCATGTAGGGCTGTTGCTTTCTATCTCTTTGTGACATGGTCATAAAGTCTCTGTTCTCCAGTGTTCATAGCCCCTACTTGGAGAATCTGATGTTGTCAAAAGAAGGACCTAGTCCTGTCACCTTCACTCTTCAACCATGAATGGGAAGTTTACAGTCGATAGGTCTGTTGCTTGTTAGCATTTGTCCTTGGATGTAGGCATGCTGAAGAAAGTGCCAGCAGTAGATCTGGGACTTGGATCCTCTGTCCCAAAATGAAGGATGTAGGACTGAGGTGGTTTGAAAAGAGGAGCTCAGGAAGAAGAACCGTGAATTTTCCAACAATGTAGCCGTAGGATGGAGAGGTTTTCCTGGATGGAGGCAGAAGACAAGGAGATAGTGTCCTCTGAAGGAAAAAAGCCAATTATAGTATAGAGAAAATTTGATCATTCACCAGGTTATAAAGTCACTTGAAACATGAGTCCCTTGGGTCTTTATTCTGGTCATAGAGTAATTGTTGAGATTCATTAGAACACTACAGCTGTGTCCTGTGGGGCACAGTGGATCTCAAGAGTGATTGTTCTCAGAAGTCTTTTGTAGAAGGAAGGATGGGCACGGACATTTCTCAAGTAGCGTGTGTCCAGGGTTCAAGCTCTGACTTATTCTAACCTATTTGTTGGAATATGGGCCCCTCTCCTCTGCTGCTCTGCACAGACTGGGCTCACCCCTTTGGATACTGTGGTACTATCAAACTCTGACGTTTATTCAGTTCTATACTGAACCCTTTCTAGTGTTAAGGGTGGCTTCTAAAAAGAATTTAATGTCATACTTTTCTAGAATTCTACCTGGGAAATGGTGGATGTGAGCTATCTTTATTTTGCCAGTATGCCAATGATAGATAGGTATTTTACTTTTTGAATTCATACAGATAAATGTCCACTTACCGATAAATGTATCACCTTTATAGTAGTCTTGATTAGTGGTCATTATCCTATGAGTGAGCAGCCCCTGTGGCAGAGAGCTCACTAGCTTTCTGAGAGGGCTATGTTGAAGATCGTGAACTCTGACTGGGTTTCAAACTAGACTCTGCCTCTTACTGGCTGTAATTATCTCATGTAGGTTAAATATACTTACTCCTCTCTTACAACTAATTTTTCTCTCCTCACTAAAATCTTCCTAAAGTTGTCACAAAGATCAAATGATTCATATTTGAAGTTTTTAAGGACAGAGTTACTCCATAGTTAACGGCCATTAATCTAATTTGTACTCTATTTTACTCTACTCACGTATTTGTACTATGGTCCAGAGTCTGCTATTAAATTCTGTCATGGTATGTGTTGTTACAACATATTTTGAATTGCATTGTCATCTAGTTTTGTTTCAGGTCACACTGTCCTATTTGCTATGCTGTTTCTTGCCCTGCATTCAGATCATATTCCATTGTCTAATACAGGACTCCACTAATTTAGAGAAAAGACATCTATTTAAAACCTTTTTATTGAACAACTTAAGTCAGTATTTCTTGTAGAGAGGAGTTAGTGGTGGTGCATTCCTTCCACTTTTCCTTGGTAAAGTCTTTTATTCTTCTTTTCTGAGGGGTAACTCTCCCTGGCAATGCTTTTATTTAAACACTTTGAAAATAACATTATTTCTCCCTGGCATTGTAGGGTTTCTGCTTAGAAATCCACTGATAGTCTACTTGGTTTTCTCCATACAGTAGGTTACAATCTTTCATTCTCTTGCTGCTCTTAAGACTTACTCTATGTCTTTGATTTTTTTAATTGTTTTTTAAATTTATGTCTTTTACATTACTGTGTATTCCCCATAGGCCTCCGACCACAGTTTCCTTTTATTCCTATATTGTTTGATTTTTTTTATTATGAGAGCTTTTTGAAGTTTTTCAGATTTTCTTCCTGCATAAATTGATATGATTATTTAAAAACCCTTATTTTTTAATGGTTTTAATACCATTGATATTCTTGTACTCTGCCTGAACTGATACTTTAATAAGGGTTTTGTAGAGTTCTTCATATAGATCATGAACAGTCCTTTTCACTTTTCTTTCTTTACTTATTTTGCCTTTTTATTTGATGCTATTGTAAATGAGTTCTTATATTTCATCACATCTTCTAATTGGGTAGGTTTTTTGTGTATATGAATATGATTTATTGTGTATGTGTATCATGAGTCTTTATCATTTATTCTTCTGAATTGACTTATGTTTTTCCATCGAGGAACATCAAGTCAAGATTTTACAAATTTCTTTGTTTCTCCACTAGAGTCCTCATTCTCCATCATGGCCCTTTTTCTTGATATTTAGTCATTCTACAAGAGTCTCAGATAATTCAATCTATTTCCAAACTTTTATTAGCTACTTTACTCTGATTTCTTTAATTGTGATGCAGAGTTACATATCTCTGTTGTACAATTCATTAATTTCCATGAAAATGTCCACATGAAGCTTTGAAAACACATCCAAAATAAAACTAATTTTTCTTAAATTACTTTCTTCTTTAGTATTGTCATCAAATGCAGCCTTCATAATCAAAAACAGTACTTACTATATTCTATTTTTTTTTTATTTCTACACTAACTCCCACCTAGATTCCTTGTGAATGTCTTCACTTTTTTTTTCCTGTATTGCTCTAAGGTGCGTAATTAGACTCATGGCCTTACCATGCCCCCTCCACCCGAATGCTCCTTTATTCAAGAAAAAGTCTCATCATGGTTTCATGCAGATTTTTATTTGTTATTTATATAGCAATATAGATAAATAAAATGTCATAAATACTCACTGATCCACCACTCAAACTGCAAACTAGGACTTGAGTAAAAACCCATATCAACAGCATTGTGCATTACTTCCATCTCCTTGAGTCTGCCTTCTTTGATATCCTCTCATCCTGAATTCTATACTGCTCTTTCTTTTGATTTCATTTTTAGTTCACTTTTATTGCATCTATGTTTATTCCCAGAATGTGTATTTTCAGTTGTTTGTCACCTTATGTAAAGATTGTCAATAATATTTGGTATTTCATATTTTCAAATTATATTCTTATGATAATATCCACCAAATTGTAATAGGACACGTTGGGCCATTTGAAAAAGATGGAATTCTATTCTGGTTGGAATGATTGATCCCAACTAGAACACAATGTGTTGATTCTGCACTTTCGGGTAAAGGGAGAACCATGTATATACAAGCTATGTTTAGGATTGTTTTGTATTTCCATGTTCAACGTGAAGTTTAAAGAAACTACATTAACTTAAAAAGAATGGATGCAGAATTATTGTGAACTCGGATTTCCCCAGGAATGATTATTTGGGTCACCTCAGCAGGTGACATCTAATTGGCAGTAGTTTGGCAATTCCTCTCAGGAACCTAAGTGCCGGATAGGTAATCATTATTCTGAACTCCTAGTTTTTCATAAAACCACCTTACTCCATTAGTTCTCCTAGTTCTAATGGATGTAACTTTCTGCAGTAATGCACTTTGCATTAGATCTGCATCTGCATTTTTCTCATTTAGTCATTTTCAGAAAATTCTAATGTGTCTAATACCTGCTTCAAAGCTTGATTTAAATCTAGCTAATTAAAAATTAATGGTATGAATTCTGTCTCCTGAATGAATCCATACTGACCCTATGACATACCAGGTATATGATGGATAAGAAATAATGTTCCCTCTCATCATGTATAATTGTTGTCAGCTTACATTTATTCATTCACATTATTAAGTTGCACCTCTCCCAGTGGCTAGGGCTGCATTTTAATGACCAATATTGGGGGACCAACATGTTGTGCAGACAACTCTTTCCCTCAAGTTTAGCAAGTGAAATAGGTGTGATTAAATATGAGTAAAAAAAACCTGACATTTGATAATAATGTATAAACTTAAGGGCATGAAGTACTTGTTCCTCACACCCTCTGACAGAGACAAAGCAGAGATGATTTCTGTTAGGTAGATATGGAAGTCCAGGCTCAGACATTCTCAACTTTACTCTGCAAGTCAGCTGCATTGATGTGACATGAATCTTTACTGTGAGTGTGGAAAAAGTAGCATCTTGTGAACAAATAGCTATTTTCAAGTGCTGTCTCATCATAGAATTTTAGGCTTTCTCAGAAAGCCTAAATGATGACTGTAGTGTCTACAAAAGAAAGGGTGGCTTCTTGGAGTGTAAGTGGAGGGGGCATTTTGGATGGATTTCAAATGCATCCTAATTTGGTGACTTCGATCTCCATATAAGCTCACATTGGTTATGAGGATAGTTTTTTGCTGAACAATTTCCCCAGGGCAGCCTTCATGTCCCGATTTCTCAGACTATAGATGAAAGGATTTAACATTGGGGTCACTGCAATGTACATCACTGTTACAACAGCATCCCTTATGCTATAACTCATCAGAGGGCGGAAATACATGCCCATGACTGTCCCATAATACAAAGAAACAACTGTGAGGTGGGAACCACAGGTAGAGAACGCTTTGCGCACACCCTTTGTAGATGGAACTTTTAAGACTGTGGAAAAGACCCAAATATAGGAAATGGTTATGCTTATTGATGGCACACAGAAAAAACCAACCCCTAGGTACATCATCTTCAAATTAAATTGAATGTCAGAACAGGACAACTTGAGCAAAGAAGCAATGTCACAGTAGAAGTTGGCTACTTCCCGGTTTCTGCAGTAAGACAGCCTTGCTGTGAGCAAAGTGTGTGGGAGAGAATTGGAAATTCCAATCACCCAAGAACCAACAACTAACAAGACACAAGACCTTGGACTCATAATTGTTGTGTAATGAAGTGGGCGGCTGATGGCCACAGCACGATCATATGCCATAGCTGCCAATATATAACTATCTGTGTTAGCCAAGGAAATCATGAAATACATCTGTGTTAGGCATCCCTCAAAGGAGATGGCTTTGCTGTGCAAGATATAGTTGGCCAGTGCCTTAGGTATAGTTACAGAAGAGAAGAAGATGTCAACAAAGGAGAGGTTGGCAAGGAGAAAATACATGGGACTGTGAAGGCGAATGTCAGAGCGAATAGCCAAGATGATGAGCAGGTTTCCGATCACTGTGATGGGGTAAATGAACAAGAAGAGGATGAAGAAGATTTCTTCCTGTTCCTGCTGCCCACTAATCCCCAGGAGGATGAAGTCCAGAGTAGAGGACTGGTTTTCTTCCTTCATGGCTCCTTGACTAAGAAGGAGGAAGGAATCCAGAATTATTAATGAAGTTACTATGTGTAATACCTATTTATTTACATTTGATTACCAGTAGCAGTATGTGAGTATGCTGAATCCAAAGGTGGCAATTTTTAGGGGTATAATCCTGTTCATCAGTTGGGTAATTGTCAGATAGATTAGACTTAACTCTAAGAAATGACCATGTGAATATGAAGTGTTCTTTTTCCCTGTGCGGAACAGTCACACAAACACCTGCATTTACTCACTTAAAAAGCAATGAAATTTCATATTGCACATGCTGTATATTATATTATATTTTGTTATATTTTGTATATTTTGTTACCATGGACATGTTGGAAAAATGCCTTTTTCCATATGTTCAACAAGAAAGACATAGTCTTTGTTCTTAGGATCCTTATACTAAATGAACAAGCCAGGTTTGCACACTAATTTTGTTATACATGATAATAAAATGACAACATTTTGTTACAGAAAAAGTGTTTCCTACAAGAGCATTATGGACAATTAGAAAATAATTCACTGAACATCTTAATGTGATCCCAGAGCCCACATAGCAGCATGTATCCACATTGGTGCATGAAAATAATAATTCAAAAGGACCGCTGAGAATAGGCCTTAGGAAAGGAAGCCCAGTGAAGCACCACCCACAGTCCCCCGGTTCTCATTTCTATAGCACTGTTTTACTGGAACGGGTTTTTTATCTCTTTGCCAAACTGTTAAATATATGTAATCACTATACTTTTCTCTTTGTTTTCCTCTCCTTTGTTTTATCATTTATTTGGTGACTCACACTACTCCTCAAATTTTTCATCTACTGTGAGTAGACTCTTTGGTCTACATCTATAAACTTGATCTCTCCAATATTTCCACATTTGTCCTTCTGCTAACATGTCTAAACAAACCCCAAACCCTGCGTATCCAACTAATGTAATTTACAAGCTGTTTTGAGGAGAGAATCTATACCTTGTTTACTTGTAGTTCTTAAAGGCAAATGTTGCTTATTATTTTGTGTTTATTTTATATACCAATTGTTTCAGTTTAACATTTCTGAGTTTTATCCTGGTATATCATAGGAACCCCATATGTGGGATGCTCACGGGCACACCCATACGGTTTGCCCCCTACCTCGACATCTGATCTTGTTGAGTCCTTGTTTAAAATGTTTTTCCAAACTCCAGTTGTCTACTTATTTTCTCAGTTCTTTAACGTACATCATCATCATTCTCTACGTGGAATATTGTAATACTTAGCTGCTTGGCTAGTGGTCTCCTTCTCTTTGGTCTATCTTGTACTTAGTGACCGTACTATTTGCAGTAGAGACAACTGGCTGTACACCCAAACTGAAGTCTTGTCCTCTTGTTCACTCATCTAGACCCCATTTCCCTGACTCTTGCTAGGCGGTGTGGACAAGCGACTGAGTTACAGCCTGTTTATCCATGTGTGTTCTGGTCCGGTCCTGGGCTTCGTTCAGACTCTCTTTCCCCTTGTGTCTACTGAACGCAAATGGCCGGGCAGCTGAATGGGTTGGTAGCATCACATGGTCGGATGAGCCTGCATCTCCAGTTCTGCACACAAAGCAGAGCCACCCTCACCACGAACACACCCTGGGCAGATCAACTTTAAATCTCTCTAAATCTGTTAAACACATTTTGTCATTATTTGTTACTGTAGTGCAGGGTATCCCAAGGAACTCACTAATTTTCCAGAGAGACCTCTACTCAAAAATTAATGTCAACTATAATTATTTAACCATGAATTCTCACTGTCGCCTGTAACTTTTATGTGAATTATACGCTAGGCTCTGGGGATACCGATCTAATTATCTTCCCCCCCAAGTATGATGTGCTTTCTCATCTATGCACCTAAGGAATTAACTTTTTTCATTGGCATGTACTTTCCTGTCTTCATACTGAGCTATGATATTTCAGGGTTTGAAGGGTTCAGTTAGGTTGAAGGGTATAGTTAGTTGAGATGATATCGAAGTTAAGATTTCGGAGGACTCTCAGTAATATAGTGGTGTAAGCTGATGTTGACAGGTCCTATTCTTATTAAAACACAATGAGGTTCTTGATAATTTATGACAGTAAAATAAATACATGTGGCTAAGCTTAAAAGAAAGACTTGGGAAAACCTCTGTATGAGAAACAAAGGAAAATTCAGAGCAAGGGTCATAATACACTCTGTTGCTTGGGGTGTGGCTTGTATTTACCATCCAGGAATTAGGTCCTAAGGGCTGGAGTCTGGCATGTTAATGCTTCTGATATAGGAGAGGTAGCCATAGATTGGTATGGAGCAGAAAGCTTAACTTTCTCTCTGCAGAAACACTTGAATTGTTGCCCACCTTGTGAAAAAAGAACTACACAAAGGATTTTGCCATGCAGGTATTGTAAATAAATGAAAAGTGGAGGCAATGAAATAAGTTTTTAACAGTGCACAGTGAAAATCTCATAGATTTTAGGTTGTTTGTTGGATATAAATCAGTATTAAAATCAATACTTAAATAGCAGTGAGTTAGAAATTATAACTTAACCACTTCCCAATTACGGTAGCAACAGAAATGTTTGACAATGTAGATTAATTCTAATAAAAGGGCTTTAAATATATCAAATATTTTAAAACTTTCTTAAGGACAGAAAGATATATATAAAATAATGTGGATATAAGCATGATCAATGGAAAATCTCAATATGTTAAAAATGTCAATTCTCCTTCAATTAATCAACGAATTTGCTGAATTGATTCATTTGAATCAATGAGCACTAGTTTTATTTTACATATGGATCTTAACAACTGATATTAAAATGCATGTAATGATAGAAGAGTGAGGAGCTAAGTCAATTTTAGGAAAAAAGAATAGGGAGAAAGGAATTACTTTATAAGCTGTTAAAAGGCTTTCTTAGAGTAATTCACACAGTGAAGTTAACTGGATCGGTAAAATAGTCCAAGTATTAGTTTGAAAATGATATGTGACATAGATTGGTTTAGGTATAGCAAACAAAAGGATGAAATGGCTGTTTTGAAAAGGTGATGGGCAATTGAATGCATATTTTTAGTAATGACACTGGAAGATAACATCTAAAGATTAATTGAAAGAGGAAACTTACATTTATAATAAAAAAGAAACCATGTTGTGGATATTAGAAATGTATATTTGAATACAGTCACATAAATCAATACTAAGAAACATATAAGGAAATTGTTACATTTATATTAAAATAAAAAACAAACATGAGAGAAAATACAGTGTTTGAGAAGCAACAGAAACATGGGGGGAGGACAAATCATGACAACTCAATTAAAAGAAAATTTAGTTAAACAATCCTCATCATACAGGGTGTTAAAGTGTAAAAGTCTGACTAGTGTAGGGAAGAAAGGGAAAATTAGCAGTGCTATTTGAAAAATGATTTCCCTGTCTCTAAGAAGGCTGAAATTTATACACCTGTGATGCAGCAATTTCACTTCCAGATTAGACTCTAGAGAAACTAGCATATGTGTTGATGAAGACATTCACAATGATGTATATTGTCACAGAGAAAACTACTTATGGAGGAATAATAAGTAAATTTTGCTGTTTTCTTATTAAATGATTTCGCAGAAGAGTAACAACAAATGAATTCACATGGACAAATTCAAAGAAAATTAAAAGTTGGAATAAAGCTAGTTACTGAAAAATATATTCCATATCATCCAACCTATGCACATTTTAAAAAGAAGTAATACTCATGTATGTTGGAAAAGTATAAATCCTGACTGGAAACATACTATCAACTTGAGAACTAGAGTTATCTCTATATTGAGAGGGAGAAAAATGGAATTTTGGATGAGAACAGAGGAAGTTTCAAATATATCTATTTTTTTTTTAAATTTAAGAACATTGGAACAAATATGACCAAATTATTACTTTTGTTCAATGTGGCTGATGAGTTTTTTTTATTTGATTCTCTCTGTCATTCTGTGTATTAACAATGTAATAGCACATCTAATTTAGAGTGAGGAGTTCAAATGTTGCATAATAATTGTTCCAGAGTGTGGCCATGGAGCCTCATAGTTCAAGTTAATATTTCTGTCATTGTAGAATAGAGACTGGCCTTTCTGAAAGACAGAGAGTAAATGGAAGTTATTTCCACCGGGGAGGGGAGTCAGGGGGCACATATGACGTTCGTCCAAGGTTATTTCTACAGATACCTGCTTACTGGACCCACAGCTATATTTATACAATGCATTTGTGATTGTATCTGGCACTTTAATCCATTCATTGTCTAACTATCACTTGAAAAATGAAATCCAAGGTCCTTATTAAGGAGAAAAACCTCAGGGACAAACTGTTCAGTTAGAAATGTGTTAATATTTTTTTCAAGAGCTGTGAATACAGGCATGGAAATGGGAAAAATTCAATCAAGAAAGAAATTTGGGTTATATTATGAGGATTTTGAGCAATGCAAGGAATTTGGACTTTATTCATCTAGTACTAAGAGTTAGTATAATGGATGTGGTTGCATTATTTACAATGTTTTATTTTAGTTAGGTATATACATGAGTGACTGATTAATAACATAACGCTTTGAATGATAATCTGGTACAAGCTTAACCACACCACCATCAAATGAAAAGTTAACTGAAGAATGTAGGAAAAAGATAGCACTAGAAAAGAAGTGGCTGTTAAAATAAACTAAGAAAGAGGTAACCAGAGTGAAAGATTCTGTGCACAGAGATTGAGGACTGAGAACCACATGCCAGATGACAGGGGTGTCTTCACAGTGAGAAATGATTTCTGTCGGAACTCTGAAGAAAAAGGTAAAGGGACTATGTGCCCCTAGGGAAAGGACCCAGGAGAACACAGCAGCATGGATGTGAAAGGCAGAATAAAAGCCCTGATTTTACCAGAATCATAGCAATGTCCAGACAATGCTTGGCCACTGCAATCTGTTTTCTGTTCTCAGCTGTCCGTCACGTGATTGTGATGGTGGTGAATATAGTTTGGAAGGGAGAGACTAAAAGCATCCCCTTGTCATCTACGGAGAGCAAATATGGCAAAGAGGAATCCACTGAGTGCTTTAAGACTCCCCAATAATTCAGCTCATCACTGCTTTGAAATGAAACAGAATGCCCTGAAAAAGTCTGTTAGCATGCAGCATTGACTGTAGGAATGGACGGGACTTTAGCTCCTTTCTAAGATAATGTAATTGTTTGTGAATGTTATTTTCTGTATACACAATCACATGTACATAAAAATACTGTGTTACATTAGGAGGTGACAGGGCTCTGCTCTGATTTAATCACATCAGAAATACACTTTCACCTCCTATTTTCTTAAACCAAGTCTGTGGAGAAGCATTATCAAAAGAGGATATCCTTTCTCTCTCCCTGTCTATTGCTCTTCTATGGGGTCCAGTCCATTCCAATCTTTAGAACTTAGATTGGAGCCAAGGTTTGAGCCAATACTTTTGCTGTTACCTCTGTGTGAGTTTAGGCAATTCAATTCCTAATTTTTTCATCTTAAAACATGACATACAACTCTACTTACCTCTTAGGGTTTTGTGAGGGTCAAATGAGATAATGCATGTAGGGCTGTTGCTGTCTATCTATCCCTTGATGTCAAGGCCATAGAGTCTCTATTTTCCAATGTTCATAGCTCCTACCTGGAGATGCCACTCAGATGTTGTCAGAAAAAGGTCCTAGTCCTGTGGCCTTCACTTCTCCTCCATGAATGGGAAGTTTACAGCCAGTATGTCTAACCCTTGTTAGCATTCATCCTTGGATGCAGGCATGCTAAAGAAAATGCCAGCAGTAGACCTGGGGAGTGTTCTTCTGTTCCTGAAATGAAAGATGTAGGACTGGCGTGGTTTGTAAAGAGAAACCCTGAGATTTTCATCAATGGAGTAGTAGGGGTGGAGATCTTGTCCTGGATGGAGGTAAAAGACAAAGGTTTTAGTGTCCTCTTTAAAAAGCAAGTCAATATAGTATAGAGAAAATTGTGAATCGTTCACCATGTTATAAAGTCACTTGAAATATGACTCCCTCTGGTCTTTATTTTGGTCATAGTCAGAGTAATTGTTGAGATACATTAGAACACTACAGCTGTGTCCTGTGGGGCACAGTGGATCTCAAGAGTAATTGTCCTCAGACTTCTTTTGTAGAAGGAAGGATGGGCAAAATCATTTCTTAGGTAGTATGTCTCCAGGGTTAAAGCTCTGAACTGACCTAATCTGCTTGTTGGATGTGGGTCCCTCTTCTTGCTGCTCAGCGCAAACTGGGACCTCCCCTTTGCATACTGTGGCACAATGAACACCTGACCTTATTTAACATTATATATTTATAGTATTAAGTGTGGCTGCTACAAAGAATTTAATTTCATACTTCTCTAGGATGAGAAGTTGGGAAAATTTTGGATGGGAGCTATAGTTTGTTTACAAGTATACCAAAGATAAGTACTTTCCTTTTTTGGATTCATAGAGATAAATGCACCTGTTACTTTGTCCACTTCATGTATGTGTCACCTAGTAACAGTCTTGATTAGTGGTCATTATCCTATGAGTAAGCAACTCCTGTGGCACAGAGCTCACTAGCTTTCTGAGAGGACTATGGTGAAGACTGTGAACTCTGACTGGGTTTCAATCCAGACTCTGCCTCTTATTGGCTGTAATGTCTCATGTAGGTTAATTCTCTCCTAAATTGTAATAGTAAGACTCAAATCTTCATAAGTTGTTACAAAGATCAAATGAATTAATATTTGAAAAGGTTTTAAGGACAGAGCTATTAGTGAACTGCCATTTAACTAAATTCCTACTCTGTTCTACTCGTATACTTGTACTAGCCTCCAGAGTCTTCTATTAAATTCTGTCATGGTAGATGCTGTAACAACAAATTTCGAATTGTATTTTCATGCAGTTGTGTTTCAGGGAACACCACCCTATTGCTATGCTGTTACTTGCCTTATGTTCAGATCATGCTCCAGTGTCTAATACATGGACCTGCAGATTTAGAGAAAGAATGTCTACTTAGAATCTTTTTTTTTCTAATTTAAATATATATTTTTATTGTTATTTATATCTTTTACATTTTGTATTCCCCTTGGGTAACCCACCACCAATTCCCCCATGATCCATCTCCGTGGTCCCTTGTGTCCTTTTCTACTCCATTTTGTGCCCTTATCCTCCCCTCCCCCACTCAACCCCCCACCTCCTATTTGGTTTCCTGATAGTCCTGTTATAAGTGAAACCATTCGATATTTTTCTCTTTCTTTCTGGCTTGTTTTGCTGAGTATGATCCCCACTAATTCCATCCATGTCGCTGCAAATTGCATATGTTTATCTTCTTTCCATGCTGAATAGTATTCCACTGTGTATATGTACCACATCTTCTTGATCCAGTCATCTATTTTTGGACATCTGGGTTGCTTCCATACCTTTGCTATTGTGAACAGTGCCGCAATGAACATACAGGTGCATGTGTCCTTTTGGATTAGTGTTTTTGTGTCCTTTGGGTAGATTCCCAAAGGACTATATGCTGGGTCATATAAAGCTCCATGTTGAGCAGTTTGAGGAATCACCATACAGCTTTCCATAGTGGTTGGACCAGTTTGCATTCCCACCAGCAGTGTAGAAGAGTTCCTTTTTCTCCACATCCTTTCCAGCATTTGTTATTGCCTATATTTTTAATGTGTGCCATCCTCACAGGTGTGAGATGGTATCTCATAGTGGTTTTGATTTGCATTTCCTTGATTATAAGTGATGTTGAGCATTTTTTCATGTATCTGTTGGCTGTTTGCGTCTCTTCTTTGGAGAAGTGACTTTTTAGCTCTTCTGCCCATTTTTTGACTGGGTTATTGGCTTTGTTTTTGTTGAGTTGTGTGAGTTCCTATATGCAAACACCCAATCCCGTATGTTCATTGCAGCACTGTTCACAATAGAAAAGGTATGGAAGCAACCCAGATGTCTAAAAACAGATGATTGGATCAAGAAGATGTGGTACATATACACAATGGAATACTATTCAGCATGGAAAGAAGATAAACACATGCAATTTGCAGCGACATGGATGGAATTAGAGGGGATCATACTCAATGAAATAAGCCAGAAAGAAAGAGAAAAATATCGAATGGTTTC
>PVIJ01021646.1:0-18047 GCA_004024925.1 Scalopus aquaticus | reverse complement strand
ATCATAAAGGGGTGTTGCACTTTGTCAAATGCTTTCTCAGCGTCTATTGATATGATCATATGGTCTTTGTTTTTCTTTTTGTTGATGTGTTGGATTACATTGATTGATTTTCGGATGTTGAACCATCCTTGTGTCCCTGGAATAAATCCTACTTGGTCGTGGTGTATTATCTTATGGATGCATTGTTGTATCCTATTGGGCCAGTGGTTTCTAAGGTAAGTAGTTTCCAGCAGGCCAGCTGCAGCAGATTTACTCAGAAGTTTCTTTTCTTTTTCTTTTTAATTGTAATTAGCTATCATTGACATATTTTATTAGTTTCAGGTCTGCAACATAATGATTTGTTGCTTGTATGTACTGAGAAATGATCACCCCAGGAAGTCTAGTTAACATCCACCGCCATCCACTGTTTCAAAGGACTTTTTTCTTCAGCAGTTTCTTAATACCATCCATGGTATTAAGAATGGTATACAATCAATGTCCATCCTATGCATTTTCAGGATCAGTAGGACCAGGAATTAATATCATTAACAAGATGCCCAGGAGATGCACAGTCAGTTGGATGCATAGTCACTTGGAAAACTGATCATTTGGTTTCTTTTATCTGCAAGGATAACTTGATATCCTTGGCGGTGAAAATGTGCTCCCAGGGCACCTGCATCCTCATCACTCAGGTGGCTTAAAAACCATGAGGTTACCTGGACCCTCCGCACACCTATAAAACCAGCCCCAGAAGTGGGGCCCTGCAATCTGTATTTAAAGATATGCTTATTGACTTACTTAGGATTAGCTCAAGGTCCTGCTAAGGGATAGACATGGGTCCACGCATGGGGGTGTATGGTGAACAAGGCACTGGTATTTTGACTCAGCTTTTGCAGGCTGGCGTTCGCTAACTGCTTTAAAGTAAAGTAGGGCTGCTGTGAAATAATGTAAATCATACTGTAAAATAATGTAGGGGCCAATACAGAAGCTAGAAATCTCAGAGAATTCCAGAACACTCAGCTGGATGCAGACTAGTCAGGAATAAAATCATTGAGGAAATGAGTCTGTGAGGCGGAGGCCTCCACTGAGTTCCTGCCGCGACTGCCCCAGTTATCTATTGCTGCTAAGAAGCCACTCCTGGGACTTCATGGCTGGAAGGACATCTGTAATATCTTGTGATTGAATGTGTTGCCTGGGTGGTTCTTCTAGTGGCCTTTCCTGGTTCAGTTGACACAAACCTGGCACAGCTGGGCCTCTCTCCCCGGAGTCCTTCCTCCGGGGCTTCTTGGTGGTATGGAGGTTGGCATCGTGG
This sequence comes from Scalopus aquaticus, assembly GCA_004024925.1. Classification (NCBI taxonomy): domain Eukaryota; kingdom Metazoa; phylum Chordata; class Mammalia; order Eulipotyphla; family Talpidae; genus Scalopus; species Scalopus aquaticus. The sequence goes on along the minus strand of PVIJ01021646.1, from coordinate 16,756 downwards.
CTTCAAGTGGACCAGCTCCGATGTGCAAGTGCCTATTATATATCTACTGTGTCACGTTCGCTGATGTCCCTTTGGCCAAATCAAGGCACTCTGGCAGCCTCAATGTGGGAGGGGACTATGCAGGCGAGTGACACCAGGAAGTCAACTGGTGGGGGTCATTAGTATAACACTTGACCACAGTTACTCTGGTTCTCTTGACCTTAGGACCTGGTTGTGTGTTTTCTTGCATTTTTCCTGCAAGCTCTGCAGCTCAGAGTCCTATATGAAGGAAGCCAGTTGCTCTTGCTAAGCATTTCGCTGGACCGTGGGCTTCCCAGCACCTGGGGAGCCTAGGACACAGCAGGATGGCCAAAGGGGCTGGTGTAAAGGGGATAAGAAGGAGACTAAAGGTATCTTACTGTTCTGCAGCCACCCCAGACCGGGTAGGTTCATCTTCGGTTCAAGCGACCTCTTTGTCGTCTTAGCTGTTCCCATGGCATCCTCTGCTGCTCTCCGCCACACCGTGTTCTCTGCTGGGCCCCTTATAGGCTCAGTCTCTGGGCTCAGCTGTGCCCACTTACACATGCCCACACCGTACTCCAGGTCCCTACCATCAGGCATGCGTGGAGGACCGCAGGGGTCTATCATTAATGGGAGGGTAGAAAAACCTGATCACCTCATTTACCCTACATTGACACACTGTACATAAACTTGCCATAGAGAGGCCATGAGATTGCTGTGGTCAGTCACACTGATATAAAAATACCCTCCTCCACAATTACTTGGGAGCAAAGTTGAAGTGTTTGCTCTTGGCTACCTAGATTTATAGGCATATTCACAGGAATTTATAAAGATATTCCCTTTTTAGTTTTGAAATTCTATATGTATGTTGTAGAAGCTTTGAAAAATACAAAGAAGAAAATGAAAGACACCAGTTGAAATGGACTGAATATTTATGTCCCCTCAAAATTCATGTTGAAACTTTTAGGTCATGAAGGTGGAAACTTCTTCATAAACGGGATTACTACCCATATAAAAGAGACCCAGGAAGCGGCGCCATCTTTAACCACAAATCTGCCGGCACCTTAAACTTGGACTTCCCCTTCAAAACCCTAAGACATAAATAGTTGTATATAAGCCCCCTAGTCTACAGTATTTTGTCAGATCACTATCTATTAACAACTACACTTAAATTTTTAGTGTACTTTTCCTTCAAATTTTTTTAGTGCATAAATGCATTTTTCCTTACAAAGTCAAACTGTGAATACAGCTTTATGCCTTCCACTCTTCATCTAAACCATTACACCAGCATTTTCCCATGTCATTACAAATTCTTTGTAAAATAACTTTAAGAGTTATGCAATAATCATGAACAGTGCTCAAAGAATCCATTTCTGTCCATAAGTCTTTATCTGCATTTGGATTTTTCCTTTGACTGCCCGGGACTGTATATTTTCCTTATATAGCACAGTTTCAAGATTACTTCAGTGTTTCTTAGCAAATGACTAAAGAGATATTTTTCCTCCTGAATGGGATGGATACTTTCCACTGCTTCACATGCCAAGGCTGGCTTTGCAGAATGGGTCCATTTCCTCTTGCTTGACAGTCCTCATCTGTCCCCATTTCCGTGTGGGTGCATGGAACAGCCAGACTGGGTTGGCTTTTCAGTGACTTCACCAGAACTAGAGACAGAGCCGTGTATGTTCCCACGGTCACCTCTTTCTCCACACCATGGAAAACTGACTTTTTTTCCATAACTGGCACAGGCTGTGTTTGGGTCAGGAACCCAACATTAACTACAAAGACTGACCTCAACCCAGGGAATTTGAGAAGAAACTAGATAACACTGTTGGGAAAATGTTCTCTTGTGTGAATTAACATTTGAAATATGGACTAGTATTATGTCAAACTTTTTTATGCCACTGAACCAAATGTAATGGAAAAGAATACACTGACCTTAGTTAAGTCAAGGGACTTGGCCTGAATTGGGCATATCAATAAGGCCATCCAATTTCAACTAATTTTCTCACTCATCAAACTCTCAGATTCTCCAGATTCTATGTAGCTCCCAGCATACGAATTAATGATGTGAGAGAGCTCACAGTTGGGGTAACAGACTTAATTGCATATAATGTGTTAAGTGTGAATCTCATGGGATCCAAACGCAGGAGGGGCCCTGAGACTGCAGCGAAGAAGCTGATTACTCAGATGGTACAAGAGATGGAGGCTCCTCAAAGCATTGCTCCTGTAGTGTGAGTTCAGCATCACGAAGTGCTAACAAACCTAGGGCAGCTTCCCATGGTTGAGACTGTTCCCAACTCTAGATTGCAATGAAATGGAAATCTGAGCCACCACAGGGGTTACAGGTCCCTTCGTTCCTTGATAATGTCCATGATGGATTTACTCACCCTGTTATTTCCTGTCCTTCTGTCTAAAGATGGAGGTCATGGGCCTTCAAACTGGTTTAGGATTAGCTCACTCAGCAACACAGGTAGACAACAAAGGGGTGTGTCCTTGATTTATAGTTCTTCTGCCAGTACAACTAGGTGACTCCTGGGTGTGGAGGGGCAGGGGCAATGTCCTAATTCTTTGTTTCACATAGAAACTGAGAGTGCATAAGGAGACCTAACCACAAATTAATTATACCAATTTATGTGTAAATCAATTATTTGGGACATCACTGATGACATTTCTCTACATCTAGCTATATATATATTTTTCCATCTATCTATTGGTCAATTAATTTTCAAGCTTGCAAGGAAAATTCTAGAAGGACTTTAGACACAACATAACTCTTCTTGCTCACTGCAGGAAAGCAAACAATTTTTTAGAAGGTATTCATAGCCCTCCACATACCTTGCTAAGAGTAGCAGTCACAGCGATGTGGCATCTCCAGAAGATCTTTCACTCTAGTCAAAGGATTTCCCAAGGACCTTCCAAAAGGAACACATACATTAATAACTAACTGCATGTCAAATGAGATAAGGATTATAAAAAAAAAAGTCTCAAGAATTAGAGTGCAGGCATTAGAGAGATCATAACCAGTTAGATAATGTGGGAAGAGGAAGCTTGTAAGTTGGCCCTTAATGGATGGGTAGGCTTTTAACAGGAAGAGATAACAGAATGAGTTTTTTTGGAGATTGATATGGATAGCCTTCATCTGCAAGGAGAAGCAAGAAAGGTGTGTATTGGCAGTTGGGTTAGGTTGTCAAGGCTGGCAAAGTGATGGCATCAAAGACAAAACTGAAAGAAGTCCAAGAAGCTGAAAATATGGACAAAGGGTAATGTTTTCTGACACAATCCCTAGATAGCTTCACCCTGGAATGGAAGCATAGGATGAAGAAGAGTGTTTATCCATGGAGGCAGCTAGCAGCTGCAAGAAGAATTCAAGTACTGCTCAGACATCTTGGCAGGAAATCACATGCCCCTCTTCAACCCATACACTGCATGTGAAGATGATACGCCTTGGGAACTCTGCTGCCCCTGCCGAACATGGCTCTTTTGAACTTCACATGTGACTCATGTTTACAGAGACATCGCTGGACAGTCTGTTTGGACAGTCATGTAGTGACGTGTGACCATGGAAAAATTGAGAAAGACATCCTAGCAGGACGCAAGGGCGCAGTTGAGGAAATCCTGTGGTGTGTTATCCATGCAACGCTAGAAGGTCACCAGAGCACTGGGCAGGCTGAACAACATCCCCCATTCTTGAAATGTCACCAGGGCTTGGGAGCACAACTTTCTCCTGGGCCTAGATCACGTTTCCAGCGTCTCAGGGAGGGAGTGGTCAGCCAAGATGGAACAAGTTTCAGATGGCCATCTTTTCATGGATGTGCCTTCCAGTAGAAGCCTGGCTAGTTGGTGCTCTCCATCTTACTTCTCTGGCCATTTTGTTACCAGGTGTGTCAGGAAGCATCACTCTTGGTCTCAAGGTCACTGAAACCATGTTTCTTTCTCTTTTATCTTCATCCAAAGCTCTTTCATCTCTTCCATCCCCCAGCCACATGGATTTCCACTAAGAGTAGGAACTCTTGACCTATGACTATTTCTTTCCACCAAGCTACCCTTTATTGTGCCCTGATCACAGTTAAAGCCTCAACTTGTCAAATCACTTTTTGGGCTTGTCAAATCACTTAGCAAAATTTAGGGGAGTCAACATGTAAAACAAAATATTTTTTTAAAATGTTATGCATACATCATTTTCCTCTAGAGACACTTGCTTGTAAATAGGTTATACATATATAGAGGTTATACATATATACATATACATGTATATACATATACATGTATATAGGTTATACATATATATATATAATTCAGAAGAGATGAAGGGATATTGGCAAAAAGTAAATGCGTGTCACTACCGTGCCCCCACTTGTTAGCTCCTCTCCAGGCCATAATGACCTTCCCAGTTTCAGTTTTGTGTGTACTCTACACACTTTAGTGTGTTTATCTTAAGGTCTACTCTTCCCAACAAACATCACTACCACGATGACGACCATTACTACTCCCTCATCTTCAGTGACATGGTTAGCTTGCTCCTGGCCACAGGAGAGCATGATCGGACAGATGGAGTCAGAGACCCAAAGTCAAGAGCAGAGAGCTTGACAACTCGGAACAGGAGTCCCTATAGCCTACAGGGAACACTGATTCTCTCCATGTCCTCTTGCCCTCTGCTTGTACTTGTACCCCTTCATATGTAGACTTCATTTGATTCATTCAAGTGTTCTTAAAGGTCTGAGATCTCTCTGAAATAATTACTGCACATTCTTTCTATTCTTTCCATTTCTATGATATTAAAAGTACATGCAAAATCTGGATTGTCTGGATGACTCCCTTATCATGGAGGGCTATTACATGATTGGTTGCCTTACAAAAAGTCTGTGTTTACATCGAGCAACCATCTAAAGGGTCAGCACTTAACTGTGTGGACAAGCACCTTGGGCAGCAATTATGTTGGCCTAACTGCCACCATCTTGGAGACATTGATGGTCTGGTCTTTAGTCCCATCATAACTACATGATTATCTCTTGGTAAAACTTGCCATCTTTTTAGTTTGAAACTATGTTCATGTTTTAAATTTTTATTGATTTTTTTTATTATTAACTTTGGTTTCTAATACATGATTTAGGGAAATAGGTTCATACTCAGACAACATTCTTTGTGTACACACATTGGAGACTATAGCACAGAAGCTCTAAAATGTTGTTGTGCATAACTTTCTCATAGGGAATCATGAAATGCAGATCCCTGAGTCCCTCAACCCAGAAAGTTTGGATTGAGGCCAGGAGTCTGGATTTTCACAGAAATTCTTCCCTTAAGGTGATCTTGATATGTAGGCCCTGGATTCCACTTTGAGAAATGCTGCCTGCTGTATTGTTTCTCATTCTTCTCCCTGGAATCTTCTATTACTGATTACTGAGTATTTATTTCCTCTGTAATGGCTGGTTTTTCAAATCCATGACCACTATAGGACTATCCTACATTGCCAAGGTATTGACCTTGCTCTTCTGTTTCCAGCATATGAACCTGGAAGGAGAGGTTGGGTTGGGAGACTTGAGGAATCATTGTCCCTGGTTCTGTAAGGTTTTCCCCCACCCCTTGTAGGGAAGGCATTGCTTAAATAACCATCAGCCAGCATTCAAGACACCAACTTCCATTCACTGCATTTCTCATTGTTTCTGTTTGCTTCTAAAGCCCCAGCCTTCTGTTGATGGAAGCATCCTCCAATGCTCTGAGTTCCCAGAGCAGGGTCTCAAAGTCCCTCAATTTACATTCCTATTTTATGCATGACAGCAAATCTGTCTGGCAGTTCATAGATCCATTGTTATCCTTTTGGACCTTTTGCATATCTATAGTTTGTGCCCCAAAGAGTTTTTCCAAATTAGGTCCCTGTATCCCTAAATGGTTTACACAAGTGTTCTCATAAATCTGAGAACCCCCTGAGATAATTGTTACATGTTATTTTTTCATTTCTGTGATAAAATATATACACGTAGGCAACTCTCCTACCCACCTGTGGCTATGCAGGTACCTCTTTTTCTCCTTTTCTACATTTTAAAAAATGATTTATTATTTACATGCAGTAGAAGATCCGGGGTGTAGGCCGGAGGTGTGTGTGGAGGGGGGTGAAAGGATTCACCAGAGACAGAGTAGGGAGCAGAACATGTAGATCCACTGAAATACACTGCTGAGGGGAGCAGCGAGCGAGACAGGAGAGGTCTGCTGCGCCATGTGGGTCAACACCCTGGCCCGGGAATCAAACTCAGGCCTCCAAGATGATAGTACTGAGACTTAACCCCTAAGGCACCAGGGAGGCCCTCTTATTCTCCTTTTCCTAATAAACCTGTCCCCTTTAAAATGTAAAATGTGTGTGTGTGTGTGTGTGTGTGTGTGTGTGTGTGTGTGTGTGTGTGTGTAACCTAGATTATCTAGCTGACTCCCGTATCATGAAAACTGTTGCATGATTTCTGTTCCCTCACTCAAATCTATGTTTACTGTCATGGCATCGAGTGACCCTCTAAAGGGTCAGCACTTAACTTATGATGTTTTGACAAGCACCTTGGGCAGCCATTGTGTTGACCTGGCCTCTGTCTAGCTCAGACTGAAAGGCTGAATTCCTTCCTGGAGCTGATAATGAGTGGACCCTTGGGTTCTGACCCCTGGTACCTTTTTGACTTCATATTCTGTAGCTATCTCCCTTGCCCCACCAGCCTCCTTTCTCTAGATATGGGCTATTCTCTGGGCTATCCTCTCTGCCCAAAAGATTCTTCCCCCAGATATCTGCTTACATGGCCTTCAGGTCTTGGCTTAAGTGTTTGCTTAAGTGATTAGATTTCTCAATCCTATTTAAAATTACAACCCCTTCCCCACCCCACCTCCATCACGCTCTCATTTGCCCATACCCTGCTCTCCTAATATAAAATACAATTCACTTATTTCTAATGCTTATTGTTCATTGTATGACACACCCTATTTGAATGCATGCCCAGGAGAGCAAATTGGTTTTTGCTTTGTTCACTGATGTCTCCCTAATAATTAGAACAGTGCTTGACACACAGTAGGTGCTTAATAAATATTTGATGAATGGGCAGATTACAGTCACTTAATCTCCATCCTTGTCCTCATGATAAATTTGTTTATCAGTTTTATAGACAAAACTTTCCTATGCCAGTGGTAATTTACAATGAAAGACACTTTTCAATGGCTAGAACTTCATTTAGCCTTAACAATTATGTGTTTTTCAAATGAATCCAGGAGTCCCAAGAATATAGGCTAAAGGGATGGTGTCCCAACCTGGACTAACACTTCTGGAGCAGGCTCCTTCCTTGACCACGCATCACTTCTTTCTCCCCCTCCCTCGTGGCCAGAAACAGACTTACTGTCACCATCTGCCACCCCTCGACAGGCAGGGCAGTTTTCACCCTCTGTGAAAGGACTGCTAACATTTGGTACAATTCCAAAGTAGCCATATTCCCCCTCTTTAGATCATTTTCTTTGGTGTGCCAACTTTTAAGTTTGCTTCATTTTCCCTTCTAATAAAAGAACACATCATAATAAGATTTAAGGAACTATAAATATATACACGGAAAGAGATAACCAAAGACTGAAATTCTCCCAATTTGTGAAAGATAACTTCTGTAGCTTGTTTCTCTGCCTGTAACTGCAATGCTTGGACACAGCCACTGTTAACATTTTGGGCATTTCTTTCTAGTTTTTTAAAAATTATGTGTATGTGTGAAGTTGAATTATAGAAAGTTGCTGATGTTCAACCATTGGGGACCTATAAAACAGCAACATCACACGGTTAAACCTGGAATTCACACCATCAAAATCATACTCTGCATGTAATTTTACATCATATTCTTTTCACTTGTCATTATAACAGCACCACTTGCCCATGTATTTATGGGCCCTTCTTGAGCTTGCATTAACAGCACAAATAATTGATGAGCATTAGCATCTCAGTTGGGAGCCCTGCCTTGTAAATCATTGAAACAGTCCACGTGATGCCCAGGCTTCCTGAGTCTTGATGTGAATGACAATACTCAGTGATTCTTCCAGGAAACTCCTATAAATGCCCTAGCCAATTACCTATGTGCAGTGCATGGCACCAGATTTTCTGCCCAAATGGCAGCTTCTGGGAATGCTGCTAATAATTATGTTCAGTTGCTTGTTTCTCCTGTTCCTCTTAAGTTGCATGAATCTGGTCCAACACCAGGGATGGGTATTCGGTTGAAGGTAGATCTTTCTCTTTAAGGAGATGACTCTCTTTGGCATTTTGCATTTATTGTTATTCAAAGGTTTCTGGAATTCTGGGTCCGGTATAATCTACCAGCAATATTAAAAAAGAGAGCTGATTTTTTTTTTTCTTGCAGCAGTAGGCAAGCCTTCGCTTTCTCTTGGCAAACATCATCAAGACTTTCAGTCCCATATCTTTTCATTGCAATGGCAAGGTCTTGAGGAGTCCATGGACCACCTGGTCCATTATGGTGTGATATTGACAGTAATACTATGGGTCCTCGCTGGACCAGCCTCGTTATCTAAGACCTGAAACAGCCCTGTTCTGGACTGGGCTTCTATTTGCTCCAGATTTGGTTGGGTTCAACAATAGACTAAGAAGATTATATGTCCATGCAAATGCCTCATTTGCATAATCGGTGAAGTTTGTGATATAAGATCAATTATTGTTGCTCATAACATCTTGTCACTTTAGGTGCAATGATTTAAAAGGATGTACTTTAGCGTTTTGACTCCAAGAATAAAATAATGGGAGACCAAAACATTTATAGGTTATCTGTAGACCACAAACAGATCAGACGTTGGAAAAAAAATGAAATGATACATATTTTCTCTTATGACCAATACATGGTAAACTACCACAGAGAGGCAGTGTATTCTAAAACCTAATGCCCTGGCTTTGAAGCTAGACCCTGTGTTTAATCCTCACACTATCTCTTACTAGCTGTGAACATCTACTAGGTCATTTCTTCTTCTGTAAAAACTAAGTAAAAAACCCCACTCTGTAGAATGACTGCAAGAATTAAAGACAGATTTTGTGTAAAATACTGATCACACTTGAACTTGAATTTGATGATAGTGCTGGTTATTGCTATTATTATTAGACTTAGACAAAAGCTCAAGAACTTTTAATCTGAGCAGGTGTTATTGCAACCATAAGATTCTGGCATTAAAAAACTTAAAAAGAAAAATCAACCTCACTCCACCAAAAATCAGGCTATCTATATTTTCTTCTCATGGTAAATGTGTAGATATAATTTTTACTCAGGGTGATTCACTTTTTTCCACATATCATTGTACTGTAAAATTTTCCCCTGTTGCAGCATGATCTATGATGTAAGCTAATTATTACTTTGTCAAATATACTGTAATCTAATTAATCATCCTCAACTTTTGGGCATTTGTTTCCAGTGGGGGGGGGTTGTTGTCTTTACTTTTGTGCCTGTTACAGTGACTCGGAGAATACGATTTTTTAAATAACTAGCTCTTTCTCCCTGGGTGTGTGGATAGTTTCAGCTTGAATTTGAGAACAGGGTTTAAGCTAGTGGTCACAGTGGTGGCGAATAAAAGTGGTTTCAGTCCAGTATCTAGTGGACAGCAAATTGAGACAGCACCAAGAATTCACGTGTTAACTTTGGTTTCCGCATTTCATCACTGGCATATGGATGATGAATCATTGAGATAGGCACTCCAGAAATGTATCATTAAAGTGGACTAAACATATTCATATTCTTGATTTCACTCCATCTTCACAGGCGGCCCAGCTGGAGGCAGTAACTATTTGTATTATTTGAGGCACAGAGAGGGTGAGGTGCTTCCCTCAGATCACACAGCGGCTGGGAGAACAAAGAAAGCCTTTTCTGCACTATGAATTCCCGATTTTCTTACTGAGTTGTGGGGGGAAAAAAATGCCCTCGTAACCCCTGAGATAGGGTGGGAACAGAGGAGAGCTGGGGGTCAACGGGGACACTGCTCTGGGCATCGCTAGCCCTACCCAGGAGGCTCCTCCTCCCCGGCGATCGGGCACTCCTGGCCGACTTCGAGCATGCCCAGTGCGCTCTCCGCCCGTCCAAATGGTGCTGGGAAGGCACGGAGGCTCCAGGTTTTGCCGGCGACCGGCGGGCGGGGCGGGGCGCGGGGCGGGCCGGGTCCCTGGGACGCCTTAGCTCGGTCGGAATTCCCCCGACGCGACGCTCAGGCGGCGCCCCTTGAGGTGGAGCTACCCAGCGACGTGCGACTCGGGTACAAGTAACTAAGTGCGGTGCCAGGCGCTGCTGAGGCCACCAAATAGCCCTGGGGCAGACCGGACTACCCTGGATCACGAATACCCTAGGTTGGCCAGGATGGCTCCAGCCACCGCTCCATCCTTTCTCTCACATTTTCATTCAACAATTAGATTTTGAGCACCTACTGTGTCAGGCGTTACTGTAGGAGCTGGGACACCTACAGACCAGGAGCTGAAATTCCGGACGAGAATATAAGACAAAAGCAAATCAGAGGCAAACTCAGTTATGGACCTCATCTGCTACTTAGCCCTCCTTGCATTTCCTAAGCAGTTCTGCGCCTTAGGGTTTCTTTGCATTGGCTGTTCCCTCTCCCCTTCCCAATTTATCTCTGTAACTAAAATGTCATCTTCTCAGCGTCTCTGTCAAGAGCCCAGTTTGACCACGTCATTGCAATTACCCTCCCTCCACCTCCAAGTCTCCGGGCCCTATTCTTTCCTCTCAGAGAACTTACCCCCTCATACACTATATAGTTTATTTATTGTCTGTTGCCTGCACCTCTTTCCCCAAACTCTACCAGGCAACAAGACTTTTGTCTATTCATACATGAAAAACCGGAGTAGATCAGTAATTATTTGTTGACTCAATTAATGGATAGTGACAACTGTGAAGAAAATAAATGAGGATATGGAGAGTGTCCAAAGCAGCGAACAAATTCAGAGACCAGGAAAGCCCTCTGTGAGGGCACAATGAGAAGGTGCCAGCCACGTGAAAATCTGGCAAAACTTCTGGGAAAGGTGTGTGCTAATGTCCTTTGGCTGGCTAAGTTCTGAGTGTTTGATGGACAGAAAGGAGTTCATGGAGCTGCAGAAAGGTAGGTCTGAGATGAGGTGGAAGAAGCAAGCAGAATTACAGGTCAGGAAGGGGCCCCATTAATCCCAGGAAAAAGGTTTAATCCTGGAGATTTATCAGTGCAACTGGATGAGCACTGGACCTGGAGTCAGCAGGACCCCAGCTCAACCCGACCGCTGTGCAAGACTCCTCATTGCAAAGATTTGTTGAGCCCAGACTCTGTGACGTTCCCACACGTGAAATCACTAATGCCGGGTACACAGTAGGTGCCCAATAAGTGGTTATGGAACGAATGCCTGCGTGCATGCGCGAAGGGACTCCCGGCGGCCCGGAGCTCGGCAGGAGAGTCACGGTGACCCCGGGAGGCGCGTCTGGGCGCGCCAGTCTCCCGGCTGGGGGGAAAGGGGTGCCCCTCAGGGAGGCCCAGGCGCCCGCCCCCCGCCCGCTGCGCGGGCCCGTCGCGGCCAGCCGGGCCGGCGGGAGCCGCCCGCGGGCGGCACTGGGCATGCTCAGACGGCGGCCAGGTCGCGCCGCGAGCGAGCTTCCGCGCCGCCCGCACGCGCGACCTACCTGGGCGCCCCGCGCCCCCGGATGCTGCAGGTACGGGCTGGCGTGGCCCTAGCGGGCTGGGGACAGGGCGCACGGCGACCGGGGGCCTGGGTCGCGTTCGGAGGCGCCCCACCCCCACCCGTCCCTCGGAGCGCGGCGAACGCGCGGGCGGGCTGGCGGACGCGGCGGCCTCGGGGTCCCGGCGCCACGTCGGGTCGGGGCGGGGAGGGGGCGCCGCGGCCGCGCACACCTGGCGGGGCCAGGCCTCGGGGAAGCTGGCGAGACCGGGTGGGGCTGGGTCCTGGGCGGCGGACTGGGACGCGGCGGCGGAGCGTGGGCGTGTGCTCCGACCCGGGCAGGGCGGACGCGACCGGCGGATCCTGCTCGGCCGGCGACCCCGAGTGCCCATTGCCGCCGCGACCCCGGCCGGGCCCGAGGGGGCGCACAACTCGCGGGGCGCAAACCTAGAGGGGCAGCCAGACCTTCTCGGCTCCCAGGGCGAATCCGCCTTTAGGCTTTCAAAGATGGCATTTCCTGGGCCTGGCACTAACTCCAGCGCCAATAAATCCTCCCGGTTCCGCGGACGATATGGAATGATTTATCAGATACCTGCGGTGAGACAGCTGCAGTGGGGAGTGTATGGGAGATCGCTTAGCCCCCTGGAAATTCCCATTTTCAGCACCCTGTAAACTTATTGAGAAGTTGTGGTTGTCTTAAAAATTCATGGGAAGTTGAGACAACTTGACACCTGGGTTTCCGAGGTGGTGGAAAGAGTTGGTGACTTGGAAACTGGAGCCCTCTGTTGAAGTGGGGCTCCCCCTTGGCCAGCTGGTGACCTTGGGCAAGTTGTTTAACCTGTCTGATCCTCAATTTCCTCCCCTGCAAACAGCCGGCAATAATGCCCACCTCACTGGGTTGTTGGGTGGATTAAGTGGGATAAATTATGTGGAGGTGTTTGGCACCGTGCCCAGCACAAAGCAGGCGAGCAGTTGGTGTGATGTGAATTTAATTCGTTTAGAGACCCTCCTGGCTCCCATTTCATCAGGAAATTAGAATTACCAAAGCATCTTTAGGGCCTAGTGGCATAACAACAGGCCCTGTCTTTGTGCCCAGGACTTCTGGAGTCAAGGACTTTGGAAAAACAATTTAGCCAAATTGTAATAGGAGAGCATCTTCTTTAAAAGCAGTTTTATACATTCAGAAATTCCAGAAGTTGGCAGTTGAGTTTTACTCACAAAAGAGCTGCTTTGCAAGATGATCCATCTTGCAAATGTCTAAGCAGATGATGCGAGAAAGTAAAGCCTGGCTGGGAAGATTTCTGTTCTTAAAAGCTCCCAAACCAACCTTCAGTGATTATCTAAATCAGGGTTTGGCACTGTTGACATTTGTGGTTCCATAATTCCTTGTTGTGGGGCCTGTCCTGTACTTTGTAGGCTGTTGAGCAGCATCTCTAGTCTCTACACAGTAGATTCCAGTAGTAACTCCTCCCACTTCCTCATTTGTTTAACCAAAAATGCGAATATCCCCAGGGTGGTGGTGGGGACAAAATATCTCTTTTGTCCTTTTAGAACTACTCTACTTTCTGTCTTGAGCTGACCCAAGTTGTAGAAGAATTTCCTCTTATGTTTTTACTAAGAACTAAGCTTTGTAAGGCCTTATAGTTCTGTGCATCCACATGCACTGAATCATTTAAATTTAACAGCTCCCTGGTGGAGACTGGTGTTATTCCCATTTTACAGATGAGGAAATTGAGGCTTTGAGCAGCAGTTTATACCATATTGTGGTATAGCTGGGATGTGACTCAAGTGTTCTGGTTCCACTGGCAGGTCTGTTTCTTTTGCATCAAGCTTTCATTGTACGGAAACTTTCAAATAGATGACTTTCCTGATGATTAAATCAAGATGTAAAGTAGATTGAGGCTGGAAACCTTCCTGAGATTGACTAGTTGAAAATTAACAACAGTGAGCTATTATCTGACAGCGAGTAGGTTGTTCTAGTTAAATATTCTAGTTTATAGTGAGCACCCATAAATCCCACATACAGTTAATGGAATACCAATTTGCAGAGAATTAGAGTCGAATAAAATGTGCCTAATACTCTGTATTGATCCTGAGCTGTCTCTGGTGATTTGCTGTCTCGGGAAACAGACTCCTATATGCAAATTAGACATTAGCCAAGGAACGTGAAAGGTCAGGTTACTGAAGGTTTTTGGAGTGGCTGAGCCATTCCTTTCAGGAATTGTACTGAGCTGCTTCTATAGGTCAGGTGCAGTGCTGGGTGGGGGTGCAGAGTAAGCCAGTGAAACCAGGGTGCCTGGTGGAACTTCCTTACAAGAAGAGGACAGGTTCTGGCCAAGCCAGACCCATGGCAGGCAGGCTCTCAGGGACAACTTGGGACTAGAGAAAGATCTCAGGGTAACACTATCTCTGAGCCCCCATTTCCACACTGTGTCATAGAAAAGGTATTCGGATCATTTTTAACATTGTCATTCAAGTATCGGAAACCTGGTCTGAGATGGATCTTATCCCTGAAAGAAGTTGGGATTCCAAGGGGTAAATGGATCAGGGGATTGAAACCAACTCCTGAATGTTGACTGTGGAGGAGGAGGTTTTATATACATTGTTTAATTTCTGTGTCAAACCAAGCTCCGGCAGATGAGGAAACAGCTAGAGATGGCAGTGTGGGGTCAGGAGCAAGAGGGATGAATTGTGACCTCCTGATCCTCAGTTTCAGACACTCCAGGGATTTGTTCTGGAGGATGGGCATACCCCACCAGAGGCGCTCAGCCTTAGTGAGTGGAAGGAACTGGAAGACGTGGCACCCAGCCTCACTCGACCTCAGAGTTTATGGCAGTTTAGTCTACCTCAGAGGTGGCTATCGACCGCAATCTCAGCGCTCCTCTTCCTTCCACCAGACAGTTCCTGGAAAACTAGTCCCTCTTCATGTCTTCCCAGGGTCTGTTGCAGGGGCTGGGATGCCAGAGGCACTCTGCACTTGCCCTGGCATTGACAGGCTGGTGGGTGCAGGGCAACCTGCTGGTGTTGCTTCCTAAGCCCAGGCTCTTCTTACCAACTCTGACAGAGACGGAAGAGGACCAGTCAGTGTCCACACTGCCCTTGTCTGGGTCCTGGCGACTGCAGGCTCTGATCTCACAGGAGTCTCCTTTCATCAGCCAGGGGAGCTAAGGGGAGTGACTGGTAGGCCCCTGGCTGAAATCTGATCTGGTCCCGGGTTCCAAGACGCAGATCTTGCATCTGCATAGCTTCTGCTTGTGTATGTACCTGAAGCTGCCTTTTGCCTTCAAGTTAAGACGAGCTGTGAGCACAGATCTACCTCTAAATTCAGACATTTGTTGAGCTTATAGTATGTGAAGGGCTTAGGGCTACAGAATAAAAACACAACCCCTGCCTTGGAAGGATTCATAATGGAATTGGGAAGACAGTATGCATCTCCACCTGCCTGCTTGCCTGCCTATCTGTCTGTCTGTCTGTCTGTCAGTCAGTCAGACAACTAGCTACTGCTTTAAAAGAGGATAAAGCCAGATGCAGGAGGGGCCAGTGGAGGCAGCCATTCATTCTGTTGGGCATCAGGGGACACCTTAGGGAATGAATGCATGGTATTTGAATGCAGCCTTAAAAGTAGAAAAAGGTGACACACAGGAGGCAGAAGGAATAGCAGAAGCAAAAGCTCAAAGGTATGAAGAGATCTAGTGTTTTAGGAGTGGGGCTCTTCCTGGGTTAAGCTACCAAAGCAGGACCCCCCTCCAGCTCTGTTAAAGGGCTCAGCCCTGGCCTAAGTGCCCATTCTTGTTTTTCCCAGGATAACCTCTGGTTGTCTAAGGCCTGAGCACCTTCTGCCAGGGATGCCTCTGACTTTACTTATTAAACACTGATATGGCACTGACTGGCTGCCAAGCATTGGTCTGAGTGCTTTCCAGCTATTAACCGATTCGTTTAATCCTCAGCCGCCTTCTGGCCATGCTGCCTTCCTGGGTGCCAGCTGCTGAGCAGGTAGGTGAGGGCAGAGCTGATCCACCCCGTGTGTGTCTCTGTGAGTGATGCCCTGATCATGGGTGGCTTCTAGCTGCAGTTTCCCTGGATGTGCCAGGAGCCCCCCTGAGTCTGGGAGTTGTGCTGGAGGACTGTCTGCTTTGAGGTTTTCATCCTACCCCATTTGCTTCAGGGGCAAACAGAGCTCTGTCGACTCTTATTTTCTGAAGCAAAGATGGAGATGTGGAGTCTGAAAAAGAATGTGCTGCTGCTTTGTGTAAGAGGACGGCTGGGAGGTGTTGTTTGGATACTGAGAGAGTGGAATTTTTGAGACATTTCGATGGTTTATGTGGAAAGTTAGGACAGAGGATTTGAAGTTGGGATAGTCCTGGAAAATTCAGATCCCATGATTTACTGTCAGGATACACAAACTTTTAGTAAATATTTAAGCAGTGTGTAGTTTGGAGTGAGTTTTCTATACTGGCTTTGTTGGGGCCCAAAAAGGGACTAAATGGCGCCTTCTTGCCCCAGAATCTTGTTTAATGCCACCAGCCCCATTTTATAGATGGGATGAGAGAACTGAGGCCCAGAGAGGTGAAGTGACTGCCTGAAGAGGCTGCTAGTAACAGGGACGGCCAAGGTTTGAGCCCAAGTCTGTCCTCAGACAAATCACGTAACTGCAAAGTGAGGATAATAATCGAAGCTAGTTTCTTGAATTTGACTGTTGTGACGGAGCTAACTGAAGGCTGACTGAGGTTGCACTTGGCACAGGAAAGGGTCCTCTCCTTTAGTGGCTGGGCTCCATACGTGTGCTCACCCTCATCCCAGTACCAGGAGCCTGGTCCTGATGGCTGCTTCACAGTCATCGTGAGCTCGCTGTGGGGGGGATGGGCCCCTCCCGCCCTCCAGGGCAGGGCCACAGGGTCCTGGCTCTCTGGGATCAAGGGGACATTCCCAGAGGCAGGAACCAGGCCCAGGAAGGGGTTGTGGCCAGTTGTTGCTCTGTTGATGAGAGGCAATCATCTAACTTTGCGGGTGGGATGTGAACCCCTGGCCCCTGCACCCTACCCACCCCCACTTGAGGTGAGTCAGCCTCAAGGTCTCAACCTGAGGTTCTTTTTTTTTTTTTTAATTGTTATTTAT
>PVIJ01021645.1:0-18051 GCA_004024925.1 Scalopus aquaticus | reverse complement strand
GTGAGTTCCTTGTAAATTTTTGTTATCAGTCCTTTATCAGATGTATTGTGTGTAAAAATCTTTTCCCAGTTGGTAGGGTGTCTGTTAGTTTTGGTTAATGTCTCTTTTGCTGTACAGAAGCTTTTTATTTTGATGTAATCCCATCTGTTTATCTTGTCTTTCACTTCCTTCGCTTTGAGGGATGAGTCTTTCAAGATTTGCTGAGATGTATGTCGTATAGAGTTTTGCCTATATTTTCTTCTATACATTTTATGGTTTCAGGTCTTACATCCAGGTCCTTTATCCATTTTGAGTTGACTTTTGTGCAGGGTGTGAGGTAGTAGTCTAGCTTCATTTTTTTGCATGTGGCTGTCCAGTTTTCCCAGCACCATTTATTGAATAGACTGTCCTTGTTCCACAGTGGAACAAGGACAGTTTCCACTCTTATTGCCAGGATGATGTATTGCATCTCTCTGGCTATAAGGAAAATAAGGAAAGATGCTTATGCCTTGTTATTACGAGATTAAACATCGTTTTCACTCTTTGATATTCAATCATCAGAGATGGAACATTTATTTTATATGTGAAATATTAGGTATCATGATTATATAACAATATAAAATAAATATAATTATATACTGTTAATTATGTATAACCTTATTACTGTATAACATACATGTATATAGATGTATATGTGTTCCTGAATTTTGCGGGGAAAGCCACCATTGAAAACAAGGAAGAAAATTGTTTAAATCCCTAGATGTTGATTTAGGCCATTAGCCCTTAAAATTCAGTGTGAAAAATCTTAAAGACTCCCTATAGAGGGCCTCCCTGGTGGCGCAGCGGTTGAGCGCTGTGCTGTGGAGCTGTCGGCAGCCCGCAATGCAGGTTCGATGCCCAGCCAGGGAGAATCCCACATGGTGCAGCAGACCTCTCCTGCCCGCCCACTGCTCCCCTCGGTAGTGTATTTCTGATCTGCCTGTTCTGCTCCCCACTCTGTCTCTGGTGAAACCTCTCGCCACCCCCTGCCTCTGGCCTGTACCCCGGCTTGTATGTATAAATAAATCTTAAAAAAAAAAAAAGACTCCCTATAGAGGGAAGGCTTTAAGAACAGACTGACATATTTGTAGAGTGTGGTTTCTTGAAATATTTTCGTTGGCGAAAATATGGAGGATAGATGTACTATCCTGAATTTTTGAATTTTCCTTGAGTTGAGATTGTTGAAAAAGTAGTATATTAAATGGATAGAATTTTCTTAATGAAGATATTTTATTTTAAGTATCTTCACATCGTGGTTACTAACTTTTAATATGTACATTTTAATTACAAGAAGCCAGAATGCACTGATTTATTTTTATCAGTGTCAATTATTTTAATGGGGTTCTGGGTCTCTGTCTTGGATGTTGGAAGAATTTCCTTCAAAATGTCTGCAAAGGTTACACTTGGGAGATAATGGGCAATCATTTGTGTATGTGTGTTTTCTTTTTTATAATTTTCTGACTTCTTTTCAGTCCTCTACCCATTGTATTAATAGAATTGAATACTTTAGGAGAAAGCTAAAAGAGACGCTCCCCAAAATCCAATTTAGTGTCTGAATTTATTGTTTAAAGTCCTCAAAGAAGCAATACTCTTGAAAACTGAGGTTTTTACTGCAAGACCCTGAGCTCCAAAAGTTTGAGAGTCTGACGTTTTCTGAATAGAACCCAATTTACCAATCCCCAGAATTAGAAGCAATGGTTCATGAGTGTTTTTTTGCCCAAGGGAGATCAAGTTTGAGCAGTAGGCACCTAGGGGGAGAAATAGAGCTTAGAGACTGGTGAGAATTTAAGTCAGTGCTTAGTGTCCTGCTCGTCCTCCTACTGAGCTTTTGGGGAATCTAATTATAAGGTATGGTAAGATAGGATAGGATAGGATAGGATAGGATAGGATAGGATAGGATAGGATAGGATAGATGAATTTGAGGCCTTGTATCTTGCTTCCTGATAAATTTCAAGAGAAAGAAAGGAATTTTTATTGTCAAGTCTTTCATTCTAGTACAGCTGTGCAGCTGCAAATCATGCAAGTTACCAGGCAACGGGAAGGTCTATGCAGAGAGGGTCTAAAACAATACCTTAAAATGCCTGCAGCCCTAAGAAATGTCAGAGTAAAAAATTTCCTGTCCCCCTGAAATGAGTGTGTAAAAGTGATCTTTTGCATTTACCAATTTTTAACATAAAATTTGTAACTGCTACAAATGTGAATCTACATTCTAATTTCTCTTTGTCATGTCTAGATGTCAAATGATCCAAAACCCTCTGGAGTAATTTGCATGACATTCAAGGACCTTTCAACCTGAGAACAGGTTAGGATGCAGGTGTTTCAGGTACTGATGCTATAGTGGTAGGTCTTGAGGACCAAAAAACATGTCCATTGCAAGCTAGTGTGGATGGAGGCTGATGGGCAGGGCTGACCTCTGCTGGCACTGAGTTGTGTCAGTTAATGTCCAGTCCGATTGATGGTAACTCTCCCCTATTCTTTGTTAAATATGTTGACTATTGCACCTACTGATGTTCATGACCTATGCCAAGAAGTTTCAAAAGTTCCTTCCCCTCAACTTGAATAACCTACATAGGGGCAAGGAAAAAAATAGAAAAGGAAAGGTGCATCTTAAAATGACTGATCAGGGGGCCTCCCTGGTGGCCTAGGGATTCAGTGTCAGCACTATTACCTTTGTGGCCTGAGTTCAATCCCTGGCCAGGGAGCTAATCCATATATGGCACAGCAGACCTCTCCTGCTTGCCCACTGCTCCCCTCAGCAGTGTATTTCAATAGATCCATCTGTTCTGCACTCCACTCTGTCTGTGAATCCTTTAACCTCCTGCACCTCTGGCCTATGCCTCAGTTCTTCTATATGTTAATAAATAAAATAAATCTTAAAAAAAATAAAATGACTGATCATTTCTTCCCAAGGAAACTAGAGTAAACCAGTGTCCAACATTCACCTTGAATGTCAAATTTAAGCTTTCCACTTTCAGTTTGTGAATTAATTTAATTTATGGTGAATAAAAATTCAATTTCTTAACATGTAAAATCCATAACAGCTACAGCTGTGAATCATCATATTGTAGCATTTACTTCTATCTATCTAATTATCGGATGTGCCCCAATGTCTCTAAAATCATCAGGCATTAATCTGGGGAGTTTTAAGGGGGAAAATCCTCTGAATTGTAAGGAGTGAGAAGAAGGGTTCAGTGGTGGTATGTTCCCATTTGTGAATTTGGATTTACAAACTGGCATAATGAAACTTTACTTTTCTGCTTTGTAGGGATTGAGAAAATCTGTCAAACAAATCCCATGACAGGTAGGAGGCTGTACAATGTGTTTCTTTCTCATGAGTTAAAATCAGGAGACCTCAACTTCTACTAGGAACTAGCAAATTGAGGAAGAGTAAAAACCGAAACAAATATACTAGAAAGAAAACAAACTGATGTTCATAACTTACTATATAGTTTGTCAGTATTCTTCTAAGGAAGGGATTTTATCAACTTTGGGGAATAAATTTTTGAAAGTTTTAAGAAATAAATATTTTGAGCTTATATATAGAAATAGCTGATAAATTTAGAGGGCTTTATGGCAGTGGAAAGGTTATTTGTCCCTTAAAAGATGTTTTATTTGCCTGGATAGATTAGGGTGGTGTCCTTGGAGTTCTCTGTATAGGGCCCCAGAGACATGGATAGTCAATCTAAAAGACATGTTCATCAGATAAAGGGTGAGGGCCTCAGAAAAAAAGCACTGTGAACCTTGTTAAACATTGGAATGGGGGATTGGGCAGTGATTGATGGAGTCTCTTCTCAGGAGGTTATGTAAACAAGAAAACATTTTCATTAGTCTACTTGAGTTTTAGATTACATAGAGCTGGGAGGGGGAAAAGAAGGTAAAGCAAACTGCTCAGATGTAATGAGCATTTTGGGTCAGTTATCTGTTGCATCAGTTGGGTCAGATGTAAAGATGTATTAGGTTGTCTAAATCTTACTGACCTGTATTTGAAACTTAAGACAATTATGGAATTTTCACTTTAAATAGTAGGTGGCAAATGTAGGTAAGAATGAAGACCATGGGGTGACTATGACTGAGGTGGGCCAAGGAAATGGTCTCATCGAGCTGTTAAGATTAATTTTAAGAGTTAATATATACTTTCAAAGTTCCATTGAAATAATGATAGTAGTCTTTATTTCTTAAGGGAACAGGAGCATTTAACTCATACTGAATACTGGGTTCTTTTATAACCTTACTTTCCTTATGGCTGATAATTTTGTGTAATTTGGAAGATTTCTTATTAATTTGACTCTGCCTGTCTAGTTTGACATTTTCCTTTCTGTATATAGAACTTCTTGTTGTATTTTCAAGAGAATACTTTATAAAGAAAAACTATTCAGTAAATAAAGGAAACGAAAAACCCCAGTGGATATTGTGTAAGAATAGAATTGTATCACTACCAATGAAATATTCTTTCCTATAAACAAAATGAGGAACCAGACTAGGGAGCATTAAGTATGCTTCAATATGCTGATGTCTTGGAAATTTTAACTATAAGAAGGACATGCATCACTGCCTGGTCTTAAGGGGTATAACTTTCTCATTCTCTGCATTCACTGGAATTTTGAGACGTGCCATTAAATGTACATTTTGAACCTTATGACCTCTGAACTCAGTGGCCGCATAGAAAAGACCTTGAAAGTGACTTGTAGGTGTGACAGCTATACCTCTAGTGTTAAGAGGGAGAGGATAAAGAGTCAGAGGGGGTTTCTTGGTGTGGCAGTGGTAAATATTGGTCTTGAGAGGCAGTGGTTTGGACACTGGGATAGTGGACGTGGTGGAGTGGGAAGGGTTAAAGCTCTTGCTTCTTCCCTTTACTGTACATGTTCCTGTTTGTGAAAAACCTATGTGCCAGAGATTATGGATGTTATGAAACCTCACAATAACCCTGCAATTTTGGGGATAGGAATCGAGGCTTGGATAATATGAGGGACTTGCCTAGTGGGTGAAAGGTAGAGATGGAATTCAATCCCGTATTTCTTTAATTGTCATCCAAGTCAGATGAACCAGCCTCATGGAGCCCATGATCTGGGCCTCGTGCTCAGGGCCTCTGATTCACCAGGTCTACATGGTGACTGAGACATGTGCTTATTAACCCTTACAAGTCATTTTCAACTAACTGGGGCCGCTGTTTATATGCTTGTTAGCCCCTGGAAGCCGTCTTCGAATAGCAGAAGCAGTTGTTCATAGCTTAGCAGTTGACCTAAATTCCTAGTTTAATGGCAACAAAAAACATATGTCCTGTTTGAGGTTCACAAAAGTTCTGTGAAGAAACTGAGGCTCAGTGTTCATGGGCTCATATTCACTTGGTTTGAAAGGGGCAGGACCAGGCCTTGAATTCTGTTGTTCCCTTTGTGCTCCACGTTGCTTCTCTTAAACTCTTTAGCATCTGAGAGGGAATGAGACTTTAAGAAGACTGTACCTCGTACTTTCTTTGACCTTGGTTGAACCAAAATGCTGTGAGATTGTCTGTGAAGATTCATCAGCCAAGAAATAAAAATGGCACATTCAAGCTGATTAAAATTGAGGTTTGACTCTACTGAACTTGCTGGGTAGACACCGTATTCTGGCACCCTCATACTTGACTATAATTATCTCTAATTATCATTCCATTCTGGTGGATGCTTTCTAGTTTGATCAAAACTTGATCTTTTCCCCTCATGTCACCTGGAGGGCTCTTTCTCTCAACTCCCTAGGATTGTCATTTAAAGTTGACTGCCATGTCTCACCAGCGAAAACTCCCAGGTTGTTGAAATAAGCCCCTTCTTTTCTCTACTTGGGTTTTCTTTTCTGTATCGTATACCTAGCACTTAGTATTTTCACAGTTTTTAAGGGTTCTTGATATAATTTCATCAAAGCAATATGATTCTAAACACTGTAGGTTGTGTTAGGTTCCTGGCTTTGCCACATTCCTGATATTTGTTAAAAATCACAATCTTGCAGGAGAAGAGTCGAGATAGGATTGTCTTATAACTGGAAAATGTGGGATGTGCTAAGAGCAGCTGAGATGGGGGCGGGGCAGGAGGAAGGTAGGGAGGGGACAGGAAAGGATAGGAATGACCTTTGTGAGAAAATACTCCCATCAGGGCTCAGTCGGACTTTGGGCCTTCTCTGTGGAGAGAAAAAAGCTTCCCCCCACCATCCTTTTAAAAATAAACTTATGAAAGTGAAGTGTTTGTGAAGGAAAAATGACCTCACACAGTACTCTGCTTTCCATGAAGTAAAAAAAAAAAAAAAATGTGGTGGAAAATTTATGAGGAAAACAATTTGATTTCTCTATTTCTCCTGCGATATGATTTTCAATATTACTCAACACTTAGCCTGTCCCTGTTAAGTGTCTGTCCTTATTTACCTCATTTGTGTTTCCCAACCACTTTATTTAGCTTGCTAAATATAATGCCCCTCTCACTCTGGGTCGTTTTTTAAATAGAAGAAGGATGAAACAGGAAGTAGTGACATAATTTCCTTGGAGTCAGCCCTTAAGCTACCGGCAGAGGCCAGGGCTGGACAAGAACTCACACCAGCTCCTTTTCCCACTTGGTGCTAGGGCATGAATTGTAGGAGATGGGCTACCCCTCAGGAGGAGGAGTTTATTAGAGGTTAGCAATTTGGTCATGTAGACCATAGGTGAGAGTCAAATCAGAAAGCTGTTTTCTCTCTCTCTTTTTTTTTTAAAGACTTATTTATGCATACAAGCTGGGGTACAGGCCAGAGGCTTGGGGCAGTGAGTGAAGTCACCAGAGACAGACAGAATGGGGAGCAGAACAGGCAGATCGACAGAAATACACTGCTGAGGGGAGCAGCAGGCAAGGCAGGTGAGGTCTGCCACGCCATGTGGGATTCTCCCCGGCTGGGTGTCGAACTCGCAATGCAGCTGCCGACAGTTCCACAGTGCAGCACTTAACTGCTGCGCCACCAGGGAGGTCCCAGAAAGCTGTTTTTTTTTTCCTGTGGCCCTTGACCTAAGAATTTTTTTTGCATTTTACAAGATTAAAGAAATGAAAAGTATTCCATTGTGTATATGTACCACATCTTCTTAATCCAATCATCTATTTTGGGGCATCTGGGTTGTTTCCATATCTTAGCTATTGTGAACATTGCTGCAATAAACATACAGGTGCATGTATCTTTTTGGATTAATGTTTTTGTGTCCTTTTGGGCAACATGGGTGGAGCTAGAAGGGATCATGCTCAGCGAAATAAGCCAGAAAGAAAGAGAAAAATATTGAATGGCTTCACTTATAACAGGAATATAGGAGAATCAAATAAGAAAGAGACACTCAGCAAGGGAGGGGGAGGGAAAGGGCTCAAAATGGGGGAGAAAAGAGCACAAGGGACTGTGGTGATGGTTCATGGGTGAATCGGTGGTGTTGGGTAATCTATGGGGAATATGCAATAATATAAAAGATATGAATAATAATAAAAAAAAGAAATGGAAAGAAGAATATTTCCTGACACATGACAAATTTTTGAAGTTCTACTTTCCCACCCATAGATATAGCTGTATTGAATATAACCAAACACATTTGTTATGTATTTTCGTTGGCTGCTTTTACCCTGTAATGGAAGAGTTGTGTGGTTTCAACAGAAAACGGATGCCTAAAATTTAAGTTTCTAATTTGTAAATTATATGACCTGCAAAATCTAAAATCTTTACTGTAGGGCCCTTTACAAATTGAGCTTTTCATATAGAAAATTATGAGGACTGAGGCATGGAAGTAAGGATTCATTTTTTGGTTTGTGCCTAGAGGCTGGTGTCTGTTAGCAATGAGAGATGGAAAAGTGTGAACAGTGGATGAAACCTCAGGAAGATTCTAATTTTTTAGATTGGGTCTTGTATGAATCCATAAGTACAAAAAAGGACACCTCCCCCTTAAAAATAAATTCAGTTCTTGAATTATGGGAAGAGAAAATGATACTTAGAGAAATTCACTGATTTTTCTGCAAGTCAACCAATTGGTCAGTGGTTTTCCTGAAACTTAACCCCAGACCTTCTCTTTCAAATCTAGGGGACTTTCAAGAACTCCATGCTTCTGCACTGAGATAGCCAGAGAAGAGCATATTTACTGGCAAGGAACCCTCTGTTCTGACAAAAAAGAAGTGCTTCTCTGAGTCTGTGCCACCAGGGTCCCCTTGGTTACACCTTTGTGTTCTTAGCATGCCTGCCTGATAGAGCTAAGCAAGTCATTATGTTTCATTTCATCATTTGTAGTATGAGTTCTTTGGGTAGGGTTGCCAGATTTGGCCGATTAAAATATGGGATGTCCAGTTAAATTTCAATTTAGGTAAACAATGTCATGCAATCTTTGACTCTATTTACATGAGATATACTCATTTAAAAAATTATATTTAAAATTGTTGCTTATTTTAAATTCAAATTTAACTGGGTATCCTGAATTTTAGGGTAGCTTCCCTGTTAAGACAGGCATCAGGGGCTTTATTTATTTTTCTGCCACTTTCCCCATATTGCCATCATTTCCATATCCAGTCTCATAGCACCTAACACAGTACCTTAAAGATTCTTATCTACTAAGATTTAATGAAGACCGTCTCTTCCAGGTCAAGCTCTAGGTCCTACCAAATTGAGGAGGCAGACATGTAAAAAGATTGATCTTACTATATTGTTACTCTCTATCACAACATTCTGAACCAAGAGCTGTGGGGACCTCATGGAGGGATCCCCTCAACCTTCAGGGTAGAAATTGGAAAGGCTTTCCAGAAGTTGTGATACTTCAGGTGGGTTTTGTAGTAAGGGTAGGAGTTTACCAGACCAGGGTGGGAAGAGAGAACTAGGGAGAGGGAGTAACGTGGCAAGTCATAACTAAAGAAAAGAAAATGGTATTCCCAAAATGTTGAGATGAATTGGATGGGTTGTACACTGGTATCTGAGATATAGTAGGTACCTGATAGATAGTAATTCAAAGATAACCCCAGAGATAAATTCAGCACCTCCATTCCCATGGCCCTGGAAATAAAACCACTGATGATTATTTTTCTTAATTCTAATTGTCAATGCTTGGTTCACTACCACAGCAGTTTTTACAGTCAAGCAATTCTTCTTAGTAAGTGCCTGCTTGCTCTAGACTAGCCCCTTGATAAATTCCCATGTCCATAGCTGTGTCATGAAAGGAAGTCCATAATGACATCCAATATTCAGTTACTGTCCTTGAACCGGTGAGCAACTTGGCCCTGAGGTTGGCCATTTTTTTCTACCTGGACAATGAAACTTCCTGCAAGTGACTCTTTTATTGAAGAAGTATGTTAGACAACATTATCTCCATTGACATTAATGCTTTGCTGTCCTCAGAATTTTTCCAAACAGTACTAATTGACAATATGCATGGTATTTTCTATAAGTACACCTTCTTCACTCTTCTCCATCTTGCTGGGTACCTCAGCACTGCATGGACAGTCTCAATTGACAACCTTACCCTCCCGTTGGAGGGCAGTTGGTAGGTGAGGTGGCTCTCTCCCTACTGAGTCACTCCAAGTTGGCTATGTCCTTATACAAATGCAACAGTCTCCATATGGTGTCTTTTCTTGCTCTGGCAAATGCTCCCTTCTCTTGCTTCTCCTCCACTGTACACTTTGGGTCGTAATGGCGCCCCACTCTTGCTTGCCACAGATATGTACTTTTTGTTGTTGGATTTCCTAAACACTATTCACATCTTGATTTGTAGTCATCACTTTATTAATCTCTACTTACTCAGTTTTGATGTGCCATTTTGTTCTTGATGGGACCCTACTAATACAGATAGAATAAGTACTACAAGTGATTTATTTGCATGCTAGTTCATACTCACAATATAGATGATGGAGAAAATTTTAATTCAAGGACACCTCCTGCTTTGCTATATCATACATTATGAATAACAGGTGACAATTCAGTATGTAAACAAATTTTTAAAATAAACTGGATTTCAACTTAGTCAATATTTCTAGGAAGTCTCAGGTGTTCCACAAAACCAAGTGAGTCATTCAATGTAGTTGCTATTTCTTTTGCAGGTGCAGGGAGAATGGTAAAGAGTGTGAGCTTTGGTGTCAGAAAGATCTTGTTTTCAATATGAGTTCTTTTAATTACTACTGTGTGGTTATGAGACAAAGCACTTTACCACTCTAGGGTTTATTTATGAGAGCAATGAATTCTTTCCCACAGAATGGTTGTGAATATTAAATGAGAGATTGAGTAAAGGATCTAAATATACATTTTCCCCAAAAGACAAATATTTGGTCAACAGGTGCATGAAAGGGTGTTCAACATCACTAATCATCAGGGAAATGCAAATCAAAACTACACTAAGATACAACCTCACATCTCTTAGTATGGTTATTATCAAAAAGACAAGAGATGTCTTACTAAATGTTAATGAGGATGTGGAGAAAAGGGAGCCCCTTTGCTCAGTTGGTGGAAATGTGAATTGGTAAAGCCATTCTCGAAAGTGGACATACTTCAAAAATTTAAAATAAAAATACCGCTTGATCCAGCAACCCTTCCTCCTGGGTATATATTCAAAGGAAATAAAATCAGTATTTCAAAGAGACATATATCTGTATTCTCACATTTATAACAGCATTATTCATAGTAGTTTCATTATTCAAGACATAATAACAACCTAAGTATCCATTCATAGGTGAATGGATAAAGATGTGTATAGATACACATGGAATATTATTCAATAATAAGAAAAGAACTTCTGCCATTTGCGACAACGTGCATGAAACTGAAGACCTTTTATGATGAGTAAAATAAGCCAGACAGAGAAAGAAAAAGATTGCATGTTATCTCTTACAGCTGGAATGTGGGGAAAAAGGCAAATTTCTTAGAATATAGTAGAATGGTAGTTGCCAGGAGTGGGGCGGAGGAAGAAATGGAGAGGTGTTGGTCAAAGTGTGCAAACTTTCAGTTAAAAAATGAATATGTTCTGAGGATCTAACATATAGAATGGTGACTAAATTAACAACACTATATTAAATACTTGAGGGATTTGCTGAGACTAAGTCTTAAACATTCTAACTGAACACATGCACACTGTTAGAGGAAATATTTACAAAGCACTCAGCTTATTTCCTGGTACATAATAGGATTTTGAGATACCAAAGTGATGCTTATAGGCACATCATTTTCATTGTATCCAACAATTAGCCATGGGATCTAGAACAGCACTTTCCAGTAGAACTTTCTACAGTTCTATAATCATGTTGTCCAATATATGACTATTGGATAATTGACGTGTGACTAGTGTGAGAACGGAACTGAATTTTTATTTAATTCTAGTATGTAAAATTCATTACTTTGGACAGAACAGTTTCAGAGAGTAAACATAAAAATAACAAATCACTTTCTAAGTTCATCAATGCCATTTGGATGTGTGGACATAGACAGCATCAATAGTATAAAATCAGTAGTAAAAACGCAATCTGTTCATACTCCCAGAAATTGCCTTGTTAAATTGTATACAATTTTCATAATATATTTTTTTTGTATTGGAGAAAGAAGATAATTGAATTTACACACAAACATAAACACACGCACACACTCTTAAAAGGAGAATTATGGATGTATTTATTTGATTTATTTTTTTTAAAGATTTATTTATTTATACATACAAGCTGGGGTACAGGCCAGAGGCGTGGGGCAGCGAGAGGGTTCACCAGAGACAGAGTGGGGAGCAGAACAGGCAGATCAGAAATACACTGCTGAGGGGAGCAGCAGGTGAGGCAGGAGAGGTCTGCTCCACCATGTGGGATTCTCCCCGGCTGGGCATCAAACTTGCATCTCACGCTACTGACAGCTCCACAGCGCAGTGTTCAACCGCTGCACCACCAGGGAGGTTCCTGGATGTATTTATTTTAAATAAAAAATCTATTTAACTGTCTCAAATCCTTCTTTTGTTTTGGTTCACTAGATGTTAATAGATGGCCTCCTTTGCCCCCTGCCCTTCTGTGATGGGCACTGCTTGTCAACACAGCCCTCCTTCATGCCAGACCCAGTGCGGCCTCTCAGTGTTCAACATGGCAGTGTCAACAGGTATGACTGATTTATTACAATTGATATTGTTGAGAAAGCCTATTTTCCACACTGGCTTTAGGCAAAACATTCTTATAAGGGAATACTTAAGCAGATTGGAAAGAAAAATTCTAAGTTATTTAGTAAAAAGGTAAATATATTTCGAGTTACGGAATTTTAGAGCTAGGGAAGGCTTCAAGAGATGTCTCATTTTTTCTTGGTTTTGGACTACTGGAATACCCACAAATGTATCGTAACTGCTGTGTGTCCTCTGGTGACACCTTTACATCCAGTGTCCACATTTCACCCTGTTCTGAGCCCTAGGAGGCTGACCTGGACTTTCTCGTCCTGGGCTTCCTGTTGGAACTAGCTAGTTGGAGGCACCAGTTGGAGATTTGGTCATCAGATGAGACTGAAATGGGGGTGTTTATTCCCCGGTATCCCTTCCTGTGGGGACAACATAGACAATCTGGGTTCCAGTATTGTGATTCATAGATCTTGCCTCCTGTGAGGGAGCCTCTCCTCACAAATCTCTCTTTCCCTAGATATGGCTCCTTCCCCTGGCCTCTCCAGCCTTAGGGATTGCTGCTGGCCCCAGACATAACACTGTTCCTTCATTCCCTGCTCCCTGACTACTTCTCTGAAAAGGCTCTCTATCATAAAATCTCCTCATGTTACTCAATTTAAGTGTACGATTATTTTTTGCTGAGACTTTATTTGATGTATCTGTGAAATAGGATCTCCATGCCGTCTCTTTGGGCCTTTCTTCTTAGAGATTACTGCGACAGGCATAATTTAGGACTGCTTTTTAAAGTGATTGTTTAATCTCACTGCCTTACCAGACACCAACTCAGACCCCTCTGGGGTGAGTCATTCTGTTTGTGTGGGTGGGGTTAGTTAAACTCCCCAAAGTGTAAGAAAGATCATCTTGATAATTGTAACAGAGAATTTTCTCAAAAGTCCAAGTGCACAGCCTCAAATAAAATAATAATGAAGAGAAAAAAAAAAAAAAAGCCTGTGCATTTAGATGCCTTGGGCAGTGACCCACAGCTCAGCCCATCCTTTCTGGGCAGGATGTGGTCAGAGCGCCATACACAGCTACAAAATTTCCCTTCTAAACCTCCTCATCCTGTACTTTGGTGTGGATGAAATCAATTCCAAATAATATCTGGAAGTTGAGGTATTATATATGCAAAATTATGGAGGAATTAAGATAGTATATTCATTTTCTTCTCCTCACCCGCCCGCCCCCTGTTAAAAGTGGCTCTTGGCAGGATTCTTGTCTTTTATATTGGGCATAAACAGACAAGGCCTGGCTTTCCATGCCAGGCAATGATAGATGGTGACCCATCTGGACTCTTGTCTATCTAGTGCTAGGCTTATAAAAGTGCTAAAAACCCCCTCTAGACCTGAAATAGCTTTCTTTCCAGAAGTTCCCCCATAATTCCAGAAATTCTCATAATTAGCATAATATCTTAAGGGTATTTACGGAGGGATCCATTTTTTCTGGCTTAAGACATCATTTTGTGGGGAAAAGACATTGCAAATCTTCTAGTTGACACCATGGAAGGATTAACCTGTTGCCACCTAATATCACTTGTGGGAAGAATGGCGAAATGGGGGTCCTGGTAGGAAAGGAGGTAAGTAAAAGTTTGAGGCATACGGAAACACTCAGCAAGGGCATACCTGTTAGGGACAGCACTGTGGAGAAGTTATCTGACTGCGAAGGCACTGTGTCTACCTCTGTGTGACTAACACTGTCATCAAAGATGAACGCTACTGAAACATGACAATGAAGTTTATGTAAGCTGTTCAGATCAAAGCTTAATAATATATTTCCTTTCCTGCTTCATTCATAATGTGGCTGAAAACTTTCCCAGACAGGATTTTCAAAGGATACCTAGGAATGTTTCTGAATTTGAAAAACTAAACCTTTATGACAAATCGGGAATGAAAATGACAGTCATCCATCTTGCTGACTCTGGTTAACCGGTAGTGACAGAGTGAAGCATAATGTTGATAAGAGATGACAAGTCTCATATATGATATTGCTGCCTTGCAATGACTTGTGGACAGGACCCCCATTTAGCCATTATCCCCACATGTGATATTAGGTGGTAACAGGTTAATCCTTTCAAAGTGTCAACTAGAAGATATGTAAAGTCTTTTCCTCAGAAAATGATGCCTTAATCCAGTAAAATGGATCTCTCTGTGGGCTTTGGCTTGGAGATGGGGAAAGGTGATACATGTACCACACATTAGTAGGCCAAGCAAGGGCCTCTTTCTGCTCAATCCAGAGATAAAATGTCATTTCTGGTGTTTAGGTGTTCCGAATTGGCTTTAGGAACCCCTAGGACTGCCCTCCTAGATGTTTACTATCGCTGCATCAATTTCCAAGCTTATATGCATAAAAATTAACATTTCTTCTTATGATTATGTCTATAATTTGGACAAGATGATAGTCGATGATTTGGGCATTCAGGCTGAAGTCCAATGGGCCAAGAGCCTTAATCTGCCAATGAAGTAGCAGATGAGTTCTCATACTTGTTTTATCACTTCATACATCTAAGCAGCTCAGGACTGAGAGAAGCTCTGTGGTCATCCTTGACTCCCCTTTTCCCCTCACCCTCCCCACTCATCCCACTGCATAGACCTGAGAGAACACTTATTGGCAGAACCACTCATCACCCCTGCTGCCACTATTCCTCTGCCATCTCTCATGTGGTCTTCCATCTCAGATTCCTGTCCACTCTCATTCCCTTGCACACTGCCATCCATATAGGTCTTAAAAATGTAAATCAGTTCCTATCATTCTTCTTAAAATCCAGTAGCTTTCCAGCACATTGGTGTATGATCAGAATGTTTCGTTGAGGCCTCAGACATCCACTCTATCTGTGACCTGCACCTTCCTGTCCCTTTGGTCTTTTATCCCTTTCTCCTCTCTTCTAGCCACCCCACCCTGCCTTCTGTTCTTCCATCTTGCCAAACTCATTTCTACCTCAGTCCCTTTGCCAGGTGTGTTCTCCCCTTAGATCGTCTCAGAACTTTCTCCCTCATTCATTCAGGTCTCCTTCAAATGTTACCTTCTTCTTTGAATACTTTGTCTGATGTCCCTCCCATGTGACTCCCCATTTTAACTTCTTTCTCCCCTGGAATATAAATCTCTGAGGGCAGGGTCCTGCACCTGCCTGTTATATCCCAATTCTGGAACACAGTGTTCAGGAAATGCTTGTTGAATGGATGGATGCACTATCTAAAGTAAAGGCTGTGGAACTGAGTGTCAAGTCTAGTGGGGGCTCAAGGCAGTGGTGCTCATAGAGATGAGGTGGAGATCTACAGCAAAAAGGGTGGTGCCTGAGGTCAGGGTCTGCCTGCTGATTGTAGAGGACTTCTCCAGGAACCACAAGGCAGGGGAACAATCAGAAAGCGCAGAGCTTCCAGGGAATTGTGAGCCACTGTTAGAATCCAAGTGAATGATCATGACAGCATCTATGAGTTCCCAGCATAAAGAAGTTAGCATTGAAGCACTTTCTATCTCAGATATGGGAGGCTTTCTTAATACTTGGTAATGATGTTAGATTGATTAGTGCAAGGAAGTTGGAGACAGGAGACTACTTGCTCTGAGGCCATCACTGATAAGTCCACTTAATTTTGTAGAGTCTGGGGGAGACCCACACATTCCTCAGTTATCCCCTAACCCTCCATAACCCCCTTTACAGAGGTCCCTCATCCTGCCAACGAAAACCACATTCTTCAGGGGAGGTGTCATTGTGCCTATAATCCCCCAGAGACCAGTGAGTTCAATGGCTCACTCACTTCTCATGTCGGGGAACTCCACGCAGCAGTAGGACATCTGTGCTGACTGGGAATCCCCACGGCAGCAGTCTGTGGGACTTAGCTACAAGCTAATTTTCAGATTTGCCTCATGAGGAGGTAAAGTTGTATTGCACAGTGATGCTGAAATATCTGGGAAATGGAAAGATTATTTCTAGAGGTTGGAGCAAATGTCCTAGCTGGAGATGTGGCAGATACTGACCTTTGTGTGTCCCTTCCCTGACTCTATGTGTACATTCCTAGCACCAGAGTAGAAAGGAGAGCATTGTTACATGTTTGTAACTCAGCTTTTCATCAGAGGATAAGTAAAAAAGAGGCTTGGTGTGGCTTTCAGAGGAAGTAAGGTGAAGATTCTTCTCATCTGACCTACTAAGTAAACCGCTTAGGCCTTTCATGACTCAGAAACCACAGACCCCACAGCCAACACACCTCTGTTTATTCTTGTCTACAAGTACTAATTGAAAGCCTATTGTGTGACTTGCTCAGTGCTTGGGTTGTGGACATATGGTAAAATAAGATTCATTCTCTCCCCTCAAAAGTAGATAATTCCACTCTATTGTGGTGTTCTATAACATGCAGAACAGTGTAATTTAGAAGCCAGGTATATAAACTGAGTTTTGCCTTTAGTTAGATGTGTGACCTTAGACAAGTCACTTCCTTTCCTCTGAGTTTCAGTTTTCTTATATGTATTTCAAGGAAATTACCCATGTTATAGGATTTAATAAAGTAATATAGAGCAAGCCCTTCGTCAACAATCGAGGGCATGTTTATATATTGAAATACCACATATATGGGAAAATGTATTTATGTTCAGAGCCAAGTCTAGAAAATACTTGAGTATTCAGAGATAATAAAGTTTTTTGCTTCCTGCCTAAGAGCTGCTCTATTGAAAAACTGCTCTGTCTCCTTCCTCCTTTCTTGGAAGCTCTCTGATTTTCTCTGTCAGATCTTCTCAGTGGAATGACAGATTGGAAGGAATCCAAGCAAGATAAGCACATCACACTGTCATTGAGTTAGAGCATTATCTTTCCTGGAAGTATTCACATCTCACCCAAACAATGGTGTCATTTCAGGTATCAGGAAAACCTGCCTTTTCTGAAAGTAAATAGCAGGTTTGATATTTGTTCAGGGAGAGGTAGGTAGACTTATGGGATAGTCTAAGAAACGGACTCATGAATAGTTGGGAACTTGGTTCATAAAGAGATGGCAATATGTACACATCTGCAGAGAAAGGAAGAATTATTCAAGTATAGGGAAAACTGACTGTGGAAAAAATATATATCCCTACCTCACACTA
Source organism: Scalopus aquaticus (assembly GCA_004024925.1). Lineage (NCBI taxonomy): Eukaryota > Metazoa > Chordata > Mammalia > Eulipotyphla > Talpidae > Scalopus > Scalopus aquaticus. Next base: position 860 of record PVIJ01021645.1, on the reverse strand, counting down.
TATACACAAGTAAATTTCAGATGAAATTAAGACAAAAAGGAAAGGAAAGTTGAAAACTAAGAAGAAACGATAGGAAACTTTTAAATAGGAAATTAATATCTCAAAAGGCATACACAACAGGGAGAGGTTTATGAAAATGATTATATTAAAAAATTTCACTCTTGTAACAACAGGGACACAATAGTTATATGTAAGTTAAGATTGAAAGAAGACTTTTATAATGCCTAAAACTAACAAAAAATTCTTTTTTAAAAAAATTTTCTTAAACCGTTGTTCATTTTTGCACAGTATTTTATTTCTCTCCTCAGGTGTAGTCCCCAAAATTCTCCCACCACCACATCACCTGTAAACCATCACCATAGTCCCTTGTGCTCTTGTTTCCCCTGTTTTAGTCCCTCTTCTTCCCCCTCCCCTGCTGTATGCCTCAGATCTATGGTCAGCCTGCAAGCTGCAAGTTTTGCCTAACAGAATTCTTCATAAAAATAATTTGTTTAAATTATTAATTAATAATTTGTTTAAATCAATAAGAAAAGACAACCCCAGAAAAATGGACAAATAATAAGAACTGGACAGTTATAGAAAAAGAAAGCAACTCATCTCATCAATAATAGAAACTCAGGGAGACGTCATCAAAATGGCTGTGAAGGGACGCTAGTATCAACTCTCCCAAAAGACAAGCCGCCTATAAAGAGATATCAGCCAAACCCAGAGAAGATCCAGAAACGCTACATAAATCTAACACCCTTACGGGTGAGTAGAACTTGGAAAGAAGCTAAAAAGACTGATCAAGGAGAAGAAAGAACCACCAGATCCCCTCTCCCCTCCCCTCAACACAAAACCGGACCAGGAGACCAAGACGA
>PVIJ01021644.1:0-18059 GCA_004024925.1 Scalopus aquaticus | reverse complement strand
GGAGGGGAGGGGAGGGAAGGAAAAGGAAGGGAAGGGAAAAGAAAGGGGAAAGGTGGAGTAGAGGGGGCAGGATGGATCCTACACCATGATTTGAAATGGAGGCCTCCCTTCTTTCTTACTTCTCATGGCAGCAACATATAAAATAATAGAGATGCTAAAGAAATAAAGATTTTTTAGGCTAGCATATATAAAGATATCTAAATATTCATCCAGGACTTTTAATATGAGACTAAATTGCAGAATCAAAGTTACAGTGTCTTACTTTTTCCTTACCTGATCAAAAGTCAGAAATTTGCTATAAAGTCAATAAAGAGTTCTGACCTTCATCATATGTAGTTTGAGGAAAGATTATAAGACAGATAAATTTTTTCCCCCTTGCTGTACTAGGTAATGAATTTTATAATGGAAACACAATTGCAGGTTACATAATCAAGTAGGTCAGAGCTATTGATCTGCCTAGTGACAAGACTTCCTGAGTGAATTGCATTTTTCTAAACGATGGCTTGAAAGCTAATAATGGCAAAAAGTGTAACTTGAATTTTGTACCTCTATTAGGATTAGGGTCATCGCTTCTGCACATCAAAAATATTAAGCTAAAGAAGCTTCGTGAAACACCGTAGTATGGGACACAGCACTAGGAATTGGGCTCTGACTATTTATGTAATGTTGGAGTCACCACAATAACTCCCTGGGTCCCAATTTCACATTATAATATTAGACCAAGTCAGAAATTAGAAATTCAGATGTTTTTGTTTCCTAAATGAATGCTAGTGATGATAGTATACTGGGAAGCAAGTACCCCTTCAAAGGGACAGCTTATCTAACCAACTAGTGTTTCTCATACTGCCTTTGTGTTCAACTAGTGTTCAACTAGTGTTTGCCATGGTGAAATTTCAGCCTTCATTTGTCAAATCTCCAATTATTTCCTGAGAACCAAAGTATGACATTTATGTGAATTCTTCACTTTTTAATGTGTTGGTGCAATTTGTATGAAAAAAAAAATAGTACGGGGCAAAGATTGTATATAGGTCACAGATTGTTACTCATCTTTAGACTAGATAAATCTCAAATGTCCTTCCATGTTTTCAGTTTCAAAAGGATATGTGGAAGCATAAGTGTTCTTCTAAGAGTAAGACACCTGTGCATAGGGCTCATCCTGTTCCTACACCTGCTTTCTTCTCTAAAGGGGTTTATATACCTTGGCTGAGGTCCAAGAAAGTCATCAATAATCTTCTTCCACTAAGAAATTCTGCATTTGGGCCTCCCTGGTGGCGCAACAGTTTAAGTCTCAGCCTCTGAGGCTGTCCGCAGTCACTGCAGCACCGTTTCGATCCCCGGCAGAGGAGATTACCGCATGGTGCAGCAGACCTCTCCTGCTAAAGCTAATGCAGAATTTCTTTGTTTTAAAATATTTATTTATTTATTTATGCATACAAGAACTGCGGTGTAGGCCAGAGGTGTGGGGTGGTGAGAGGATTCACCAGAGACAAAGAGGGGAGCAGAACAGGCAGATGATGGAATGTACAATCTTGATATAGAGGAATAATCCAGGAGAAGGCGATAATAGAAAATATGAAAATAAAGGACATAGCAAGGTGTTGGAAAGAGTGGAAAAACACAAGAAAGTTTGGGGGCCACACTTGGAGAGTTGCCTTAAAAAGAAATCTCCTTCTTTGATATGGATGGGACAAATAAAAGCTTGAAGTCAAACTGTTCAGAAGAAAGGAAAAGATCAATCTTTCCTATAAAGTAGGAGCTAAGATTTGGTTCAAGAAATGGGCTAATCTTTCAGAGGGGAAAATATATGTAGAATGACTCCATGGAAAATGTCATAGGTAGACAAATGTAAATGCTGTTTTAAGACTGAATATATTTGAGGTTTAATAACATCAAAGCAGCAAGAATCCACTGTGGAACAAAGTGAACCAGCTTGTTGCCCTTTTCTGAGAAGGTAATTAGTAGTTTTAGAATAAGTGAATAAAGAAAAATATTCTGGAGTGGAAGAGGGGAAAATTTAGTTTCCAAAATCTGGGATGGAGATTCTGAGAAATGCCAATTTGTAGGATGTGTTCATGCCTGCCTTTTACTCAAATGGAGCAGACATTTGTACAGTCGGCCCTCCTTGTCCATGAGCTGTGTCTGGAGGTGGTAGTAGGGAGCAAGGAAATTATTATTCTTGGTTTTAATTTTTTGATAAATGGCATAAGGTGTTGACTCTAGAGGAGAAAATTATCAGGGAAATGAAATTGTCAACATGAAACCACCATCTCATTTCTGGTAAGAAGGTAAAAACAGTGGCCCAGTAATGTTTTCTGGCAAGGTGGGGGAGGGTTGTAATGAAAAGAGAGAGCAGAAATGATGGAAGAGATGGTAAAGGAGGAATAGAACTAAGCTTCAATCAAGTGAGAAGAAAAAACTAGAGTTAGGAGTAGCTTTGAAAAGAGACAGATTGGATTTGAATCTAGCTCTGCCGATTACTAACTGCAGGGGTTGATTCAATTTTAGAAACTCAGTTTAAGAAAATTAATACAGAGTTACATCAGCAAAATGGCAGACTAGGAAGCCTTAGCTCTCCTGTCTGTCCCTCCACCCCCCACCAATAATTTAACATCTACCCACTGATGAAAATAGATCTGGAGAGCACCCAAGTAAAATTAAGAAGCTGTAGCAACTCAGTGGAGCACAAAAACTGAAGATGAGTGCATAGGAAAGTGTAGGAAATATTTTATCTGCATCACTCCATCCCCAGTCCAACACAGCCTGGAACCAAGAGGAAGCTCCTTACACAAACCCACCCCAAAGAGCAAGGAGACCAGAAGGACCCCAGAAGTCATTACCACTGAAGTCTTAGCAGCCCTTGCCACCAGAGGTACCACAGTCTTCCTTCCCTGGCCTTACTCCCCCTTCCAACTCCGATCCTGATGCCACAGTGCTGTCTCTGCTCCTGCTATACACACCTGTGCCCCTGACCCTGGCACCAAGAGGGATCCTTTCATCATGACTCCCTACTAGCCCTCAAAGAAGAAAATATCAATATATGGCCCCCAGCATCCCTCATCATCACTGCGAATGTCTGCAGTACAGTTTAAGTTATCACAGACTTAAAATATCTACAACATATTTTAGGCAAATCTAGCTAACTAGAACAATATAACTTGGAGTAGATAAGTTAAGGTGGGCTACCAAATAATCGTTGCCACCTCATTAAGCTGGGAGCTCCATAAGTATTATAATGGAAAGCTTGGAAACACTGGGGATAGGGCACAGTTTTAGAGCTGAGCAGTGAAGGCAGAACAGTCCATAAGGAAATTCTGTCTCCTAAAGGTTGTCTCTCTTTTTACCTTGCTAGCTATAACAGATACATGAACTGCATGTACATTTCCTATAGAAGGCCAGGCATAAATGAACAAATATATGAACAAAGCATATCCAGGTTTTGAGATGCTTTTGGTGTGCTAGGCATTGTCCATAACACCCACCTCCCCAATATTTGCCATCTCAGTTAAAGCTTCACAAGCCTATACAGATAAAGGAAGAGGTGTGGAGGGCACATAACGTCTTTAGCCCTTACCTGGAAATGTTTTGTTAAGAAGTGAAAAGGCCAGAGGGAGAAACTGAGCTTCATTCCTGTGGATTTTAGCTATACTACAGAAGTCCCCAACAACATAGCCCCTCTTCCTTGTTCCGGACCTAGGACAAAGCCAGTACACTAAGCCACTCTCCAGAATCCTGTGTGTGCAGCCAAGAGGGAGCCATGCTAAGCTTGATTAAAAACAGAGTAAATGTCAGAAACAGGTATGGGAGTACGAGCTAGCTAAAGGGTTAGGGAAGAGGGAGAAATGTTATCTTCGTGTGAGGCCATTAAGTGAAGTCCAAACATTTTAAAAATCCATTAGTGTTCTTACCTCCCACTCTCAAACCTCAAGATAGCATTCATCAGAGTAACTTACTTAATTTTTGGTTTTTAAAATATAGTTTATGCAATTCTGACATGAAAACCTTTGTTGAACATAGATTATGGGCACAGGTGGTTTGGTGGAAGGAAAAAAGAAAAAAAACAGATCAAAAGACCTTATTTTATTGATTAAGAGTAATCATAAAATTTTCTTAACCAGCGAGCACCCTTAGAACAATTCAAAATGAACTAGTTTCTGAGGTTTGTCTATTCGCCTAAGCAGCAAGATGCACTTTTACCATACTCTCAAGCTTTCTCATGCCATTAGCGATGGTACCTGTGCCTATTGACTGAGATCAAAAGTGAAAATGCACTGGACTAATTTTACTCCTTCCCTTTCCCACTGCCCCTGATTCTGATATCAGATCTCTGTGTTGCTGGCCAACCCGCCTAGTCCTTGTCTCACTAGCATAAGAGGCAATGAGACAAAACAGGAGACATGGAGACATATAAGTGGGAGAGGGCAGGAGTGTCCCAGGATGTGCTCCCAGGAAGCAGATTACATGAGGGAGGTAATAAACCAAATAACTGTGAAAGAAGGGGAAGGAGAGGAAAAAGTAAGGTTGAGCAAGGGGAAATTTCACACTAGAATGCAGGCCTGGCTATATGTCTGCCCACCCGATGGGAGCACTAGAGCAAACAGTGCACATCCAAAGAATTGTGCACTGGGCTAAAATGGTCAGACAGACCCTTGAGCCCCATCTTCCTCAGTCATTGGATACCAGCCACCCGGAAAGAGCACGGCCCAGGGTCTCTGCAGTTGAGGCAAACTCTGAAGAGAACCATTGATTAGATGTTGTCTGCTGTCAGCTGCTTCCTGTAGCACAGCAGGAAGTGATCCCTTGAAGAAGGATTTGGGCAGGGCATTTCTGTGTCTACCACAGTCTGTCCTTGTCCCCTAAACCCCCTTCTCCACAAATTTTGGCAGCAGATTCTCTGGGACTCTGGTGGGCCTCTTTTCCTGTGAAAACTTAGAAAAAGAAGGGCAGTAGGATTAGCCGAAGCCTCCATAGGTAAAGTTGGACAAGAACTGGTACTTGTTGCCTCCTGCCACCAGTCAGCTTACCTGAGTCCCTTTTCCTCAGCCACCAAATCTGCTATTCTCCACAGCTTGCCTGATGGCGTGAACCAAACCCTCCATCCTGAGGGATCTGAACCTATCAAGCCCCACCTTGACCAAAATGATTCCCCACTTTTACCATAGCTTGTACACACATTAATGGGGCAACCCTGTGCCACCTGGCCCTGCAGCCGAGTCGGACCCTGAGGGATCTTTGGGTGGTGCTGTCTGCTGCCCACATTCCCAGCATCCAGCCAGCAAGTAGTCCATGAAGGCAGAGCTAAGCAGCCAGCCCACTTCTCTGTCTGCCACTGGGAAATGCTGTTTCAGGCATCTCTCACAAAATAAGAAAAGTATTATTGATACGAAAAAAAACTAATTCATCTATTATCCAGTGTTTGTATAGTCATTTTATTTTTCATTGAAATAAATGATGGTTTTCTGCTGAAAATTTTAGGTTTCTCTTTAGGACCACTTATCTCTGAGTTACTAGACAGAACAGTGCAGGGGGAAATGACCATTGACTCTTAAATTAAGTGGGAGGGTTTTTTTTTGTTTTTTTTTTTTTTTACTTTGTAGGGGCTGTTGTGTTCAGGAACAGGGCTCTTGGTATCTTTTTTAATTCCTTAGAAATGGGGACATACTCATAATGGTCTTGTTTGGACGTTGAGGAATCTGTTATGCTTCTGATAATAAAACCTTCCAAGTGAAACATAAAGTTCTGGTAAAACTGACTGGGAAGATGTTAGGGGTAAGTGTTAAATTAGAAGAATGAGAAGACAAATTGCCAGATAAAACTGTTTTTTAAAAAGTCCCAAATGGTGGGGACCAATCTAAGAGAAAGAGGGAATGAGAAATGAATTAATTTTCCAATAAATGAGTATCTGTGTCAGAAATGAACAGATTTTTAACTCCGTGGGAGGGGACTCTCCCCAGCAGGCTCACCTCAGTGCTCCTCACTGCTGCCACAGAGGCTTCTGGCTTGCACAAGCAGTAGCATCCTTCATCCATCCCAAGAGTAGAACCTAGTGGGGAGTGGGAGGAATATCCTGTGAGGCAATCAGTGGGACTGAGCTACACATACTGTGTTTATCACTATGAAGACAGTTAGTGGACTTGATAGTGGCGTAGGAAAACTTGGATATGTATGCATGTGTATAATACACTGTATGTGTGTATGTATGTTTACATATATATGTATATAGATACGTATTTTGCAGATAAAATTCCAATGCCTGTGTTCACAAGAGAATATAGTTACAAATACACACACACACACACACTCATACACATATGCAAAAAACCACAAATCTATCTCTGTTAACCAAAGGAGGAATCTTACCAAATTCCTGAAAACAAATTACCTTTAATAGTATCCAAGACATAGAAACAACCGAAATGCCCCAGAACAAATGAGTGGTACAGGAAGATGTGTGTGTGAGTGTGTGTGTGTGTGTGTGTATCTGTATGTATACACACACACACAAAGGAATACTACTTAGTGCTCAAAATAAACTCATGCCATTTGTAGCAACATGGATGGAACACGAAGGGATTATCCTAAGTGACGTGAACCAAGAGAAGGCTAAATATCGGATGGTTTCACTTACATGTAGAATATAGAGAAACCAAACAAAGGATCAGACAAAAACAAACTTTAAGACAGATCCTTGAATGCTGACCTGAGGTATCCAGAAGGGGTGGGAGTGGTGAAAAGAGAGTGAGAGGGAAGAAAACAGAAGGGAGGAGAGCACAATGAACTGTGGTGGGGGACTATGGGTGCTTTGGTGATGGGAGAGCTATGGTGAACACACCTGAAGGGAGAAATCCTATATTGTGAAAAACAAACAAGGGTGTAAAATAATGATACATCTTTAATATAAAATATAACTACAGTATTAAACCCATTGGTAGAAGATTTTTTTAAAGATTTATTTATTTATGCATACAAGCTGGGGTACAGGCCAGAGGTGTGGGGCTGCAAGAGGGTTCACCAGAGACAGAGCGGGGAGCAGAACAGGCAGATGACAGAAATACACTGCTGTGGGGAGCAGCGGGCAAGGCAGGAGAGGTCTGCCGCGCCATGTAGGAATCTCCCCCGCCAGGCGTCAAACTCGAGTTGCTGCTGCCAACAGCTCCACAGTGCAGCGCTTAACCACTGCGCTACCTGGTAGATGATTGTTACTGAGTTTTTTAAAAGTAGGAATCTTGGCATATAGTAGTCAAAATAAGTTTGTTGAATGAAAGATAAATGGCAGGTATTTTAATGGCTACAGGCAGAATAAGTGAGTCAATCAACCTTTACGAGTTGTTTCACAGTTGTGATTTACTTAAATCAATGGCACATGGGTGTAATATAGTCATTGTTAGAACTGGAATGGATTTAAAGAATTGTTAAGTTAAATTCTTTTATTTTACCCAGGAGGAAACTAAAACTCAGAGAGTAAAATGACTCACATACGATCACTCAACACTTAGGAGTGAGCTGTCCTAGAACCCAAAAATTCTACACTGGATTTATTATTCTGCTTCATGGTTGTCCAGAAATCTTAAATGGAGCCCACATAGAAATGTTCATTTATGTAATGCCATATGTATGAGTGTGTGTTGTTTGTGTGGATGTATTTCTGATTCCATTTTCACATTTTTCTTCTTTCCCTTCACAGCATCATTTGTTTGGGGATGATCAACTCAATGCCTGTATATGCACATGAGTCCTTTATCTTATTCCCCTCCTTTTATCAATTCCATCTTTCTTTGGATAATTTCTTCTTGTGTGTATTTTAGAGTTAACCTCATTTTAGATTCTAGTAAACCTAATCAGTGAAAACATTTGGGGCCTTATTTCAGGTCCTTTCTCTGTTTACATTCTGCTCAATGAACAGTTCAGTCTTCTGCTCGATATAAGTCATATCACACCATGGGCTTTGCTGTTTACTTTCCACCACAGGTGCCCTCTGTGGCCAACCTTTCAACAGAGTGCCTGTTGTCATCATTAAAGGGTCCACAGAGTTCTGTTACAGAGTTAACTTTGGCATTTCTGTGCCTGATGCCAAACCTCCCTCTACATCCTTTTATAGAATTCAGCCCTTCCTGACACTCAGTGACCTGTAATGTGGAAACTGGCCTTCCATGGCCTATCTATTTTCAATTGCAGTCTTATTTTCCTTCTCCCATTATATCCCTTTTCCTTAGCCTCACTAACTTCTTATTTCAGATCAGACTCAGCTCAGCTTCCACTTTCTTCATTTAACTTCAATTCTCCTGACATCTTATCCTTTTTCTTTCAAAGTGGCATTTTGCAGAATGATCTCAGCCTAATATTGGAGTTGTAGTTCATGCTTAGACATTTTTGTTTACAAAATGCTATTTTATAACTTGAAATAAAATATTTATTGAGCAGGAGCTCCTGTAAGCATTAGAGATGGAGCACTGTATGAAGTTCCTGTCTTCAATAAAGCTAACATCCTAGGGACGGAAGCACATTATAAATGAATGAACATTCAGTAGAAATGAGATATAATGCTATGGAGAAAAATGAAACAGGGGATGAGATAGAAAAGAAAAGATAGGTGAAGGAGCAATGTTTTGCATAGAGTCAGGAGAACATCTCTAATGATAAGATATTGAACAGAGACAGAAATGCATTGAAGAAGTAGACTCTGCAAAACCCTGGGAAGTATGTATCAGACAGAGGGGCTAGCAAATGCAAAGATCGTGAGGTAGGAACAAATGTGATCTTTTCAAAGGTGAATAAGAAGGCCATTGTAACTTGAGGAATAGAATAAAAAGGGAATAGAAGAAAACTGGAGATCTCAATTGAGGAAGAGTAAAAAAATATGGTTTGGATTATGACTAATAACACTATTCTGGTTGCTACTTGGAGAATTGTCTTGTTGGGGGGTTCTGAAAGATGGGGGGAGGGAGGCAAGAATGGAAAGGGAAACATTAGGTGGTTATTTAAGTAAGATTTAGGTAGGATTTGGAGGATAGCAGTAGAGGTTATAGGAAGTGGTCAATTCAGGTTATATATTTGCTCTAACGCTTGATTGTCTAAAGAGTGGCGTCAAGAATGACTCCTGGGCTTTTGGCCAGAGCAAAAGGAGAATGGAGAGGCCATTAATAATTTGTGGAAGCTGAGCACAATACATATCTCTGGTTTGTGTTGTGGGTAGGGAAGAAATCCAAGTGTTCTGATTAGATATAAATTTGAGATTCTGGCCTTGGGAAGTCCAAAAGAATAAAAAGACATTTTTGCTAGCTATTATATGCCTCTATATTTTATTGTATTTTCTTACTACTCTCATACAATGCTTCATGTATTTCAAAAGCACATAATATATAAATCTAAGATATCACTAAACCCTGAGATAGGTCATTTGGTGATATTTGATGAAAAAAATTCATTAAAATTTCAGATATACTGCTCTAATTCAAAGGACAATACTTAGTTGACCAAAACAAACCCTAGAATTCTAGCTGTAGAATTAAGGGGGCAAGAGGAGAAGAGTGGGAGGGTGAAGAATAAAGGGTATATGGGGTCCAATGAACTAGGGTGCGCTGGTGGTGGGTGTGGTGTGGTAACATACTTTTGAAGAGGTATGAGCCTATGCCTCTTAACCATATAAGGTGTTGTAAAGCAATGTTACCTCAATAAAAATTAATATAATAAAATAATACAGATCTGTGGACTGCCAAATGCACTAATCAGATTATATGAATATCAAAAGTTCCATCTTAAGTAAATGAATATTATTCGCAAGTAAAAAATTAACAAAAGAAAATACCTATTAATATAGCTTTTTTCTTTCTTAATGTATGCAATTCATATTTTTAATTTAGCTATAAAGCTACCTTATTTCAAAAGAAGTATATTCCTTGAACTCATGTATAAAATCATATTAAGTGATATTTTGATGTGACAAGGGAGTTTTCTGAAAGGTTTCTCTCTATGCAAACTGAATATATCTGTGCAAATTTTTAATATACTGTCCTGAGAAGACACCAAGGAAGTCCAGGTCTTAATATTTGAAAAGACTGGTCTTCACTTAATGTAAATACAAGGTGGGGACATTGATAGTTATAGGTGGATATGTGAGCCTCTCTCCATTGCCTTAGCTACTGATGTTTGATATAATAAGTGATAGAAGAGTTTGAGGTCAGCTTCTGAGAAAGTCTGTGTCAGTTTGAGAAGATGGCATTGATTTTTATAAGCTTAGAAGTGAAGTGGTTTCCAATAGAAACAACCTGGATTGAAAGTGAAGAGACCTGCGTTTCAGTCCTGACATTGTCACTACTGTGTAGCCTTCAGCCACATGAGCTCTCTGAAATTCAGTTTCCACACATTTGAAGTAGAGTCAGCACTATGAAGCTTATAGGACTATTGTGAAGATTCAGTGAAATAATCTATGTGGAAATATTTTAGGGGCAATGAAACAATATAGAATGAAATATGTATAGCATAATTGTGTATGATATAGCTCCAAGTAACCTATGAGTTATTCCTGATTGTGTTGTACCATGCAGATATACCATTTGTAGAATTACATGTGTAAAACATACATGAGGTTTCTTAACATTTAGAGCTGTGAAATAAACTGGAATTACAAAGCTATAATTTTCTGATAGTTTAAAATCAGAACATAGAAAATTATCATTATAAATAAAATGATATAGCATACCATATCTTCTATATCTGCTGATCTAAGCAAATAGTCATGGCAATTATTAATGAGTCCCTATTATGAAAACAATGAGGGAAACAAACTCTCTGTGGGTAATTTAATATGATCATTTGCTATCAACAAAATGTTGTTCTGGGTACCCATGTTAAATTTTTAATGACATATTGAATAAATTCAAATTACATAATTCCTGTGCTAGGTAAGTTGAGAACATCATTGAGAGTGTGTTTGTGTCTGATATGCGTATTTCTTTCTTGATTTTATTCATGTAACTTTTTATACAGTCTATTTTGAATTATAAATATCTATCAAAATTACAAAAAGATAAGCTTTATGAATAAAATTCAACTACATGGAGATGCAAGTGAAATGTTTATTCATATAGTTATAAAACTTCCTAAATCTCAGAAAATTTTTTTATATACTAAGTGGATAATATAAAGTCTTTTCCCACTGACACAGAGTAAGGTTTGGGAAAGGATTTGTTAAAGTGTAACAGGTTTTTGAAAAAATTATGCACTTATAACTGTAGGTATATTTTTTAAAAGCAGTAATAATCCAAACAGTATGATATTGAAATAAAAATAGACACACAGACCAATGGAACAGAAATGAGATCCCAGAAATGAACACACATATTTATGGACAGTTAATCTATAACAAAGGAAAGTATTCATTGGGGAAAAGAATGCCTCTTTAATAAACAGTGTTGGGAAAACTGGGCAGCCATATGAAAAAGAATGAAACTAAGCCACTATCTCACACAATATACAAAAATTAACTCAAGCTGGAGTAAAGACTCTAATGTAAGACCTGAAACAATAAAATGCATAGAAAAAAATATAGGCAAAACACTCCACAACAGTTTCTGTGATGTCTGTGTGGATTCGTTTCCAATGGCAAGAAAAACGACATGATAAACAACTTGGACTATATCAAATGCAAAAATTACTGCATAGTGAAAGAAACCATCACTAAAGCAACAAGAAATGTTACTCAATGGGAGAAAATAATTGCATATCATACATCTGACAAGAGGCTAATACCCAAGATCTACAAAAACCCCATACAACTAAACAACAAAAGAACAAATAACCCAATCAAAAAATTGGATGAAGAGCTAACTAGACACTTCTTCAAGGAAAACATACAAATGGCCAAGAGGCACATTAAAAAATGCTCATCATTTATTATCAAGGAAATTAAAGTGAAAAAACAATTCTCACACCTGTGAGAACATCCCATATCAAAAAGACCAGAAATAACAAGTGTTGTCAAGGATATGAGGAAAAAGGAATCCTTGTACTTACACTTCTGGTAAAAAAAACAGTATGGCGATTTCTCAAAATATTTAAAATAGATTTACTGCATGATCCAGCAATTCCACTCCTATGCATCTGCCTGAAGAATGCAAAAACGCTACTTTGAAGGGAGATATGCACTCCTCTGTTCACTGCAGCACTATTTACATAAGTCAAGCTCTGGAAAGTGCCCAAAGACAGATAAGTGGATTAGGAAGGGGTAGTATATATACACAATACGATACACTCAGCTATGAAAAAAAAAAATAAACTCTTGCCATTTGCGACATGTATGGAACTGAAGAGGATTATGCTAAGTGAACAAGTCAGAAGGAGAAAGGCAAATACCAGATGGTGTCACTTGTATGTGGAATATAGAAAAACAAAACAAATGGTCAGATAAATCCAAATCAATAACAAAATCTGGAAATCTGACTGTAGAATTGAGGCTACCACAGGGGAGAGAGCAGACTAGGGAGGGGATAATATGGACTATGATGGAGGACTATGGGTGCCTTAGTGTGGTGTGATCACACCTGAAGGGGGTGATCTTAAACCTCTAAATCATATACAGCGTTGCAAATCAATGCCACTTATGTTAACACACACGCACACACACGTTCACAACAACAAAAAAAAGCGTATAGAAATTGTTCACTTGCTAGTTTATGTAATGCCTTTTTCCAAAAAATTATACTCAAAGTTATTTATGATACAGTGTCAGTAAAAATGATATGGTTAAGAAAATGTATGTGATGGGAAAATTAGGGGGGAAAAGGAACACGAATATGGGAGACAATGATTTAAAAAAAAAAAAGCATAACGGAAATAGTGCCCGCAGACCCTTCGTAGAGACATGGTTGCTCATAATTTTGTTATAAACTTGCTAGAATGTCTGGCACAAAAGAAAACATGAGCTATGAGTCACACCGTCTATTTTATAAAAGCAAAGCAATTCCCCTTACTGTTGTTATCGTATTTTTTTCTTCCACCATAAGAGACATATGGACACTATGGATATTTTGGTGGTGGGTGAAGGGTGTTAACAGCACCTAAAGGGGGAGATCCTATAGCTCTAAATCACAAACAACATTGTAAATTAATGTTACCTCAAAAAAACTAAAAAAAACCTTTCTGTAAGCAGATATAACTTGAATGGTGTAGGTTTACCTTTCCTTTTATCACTTAAATGCCATGGCTACCTGCTTGTTAATGAGTCTTTACATTGAGACCCAACCAATGCCATTTGGTGCAACAGAGATCATCTATGACTTAATAAACATTTAAAAGAGCCATCTAACTTGGCAAAGTAGGTAATGACCTGGAAACTTATGATAATCAAAACACAGCAAAGTCGGAGAAGCTTGCAGAAGAAAAAGTATCAAGTTAAAATATTAATGGGCTTATATCTGGTTTTATAGCTGACAACTGCTGCTTATTACTAAGTTTATTCCCAAAAGAGAATTTTTCTTTCATAGCCTGTACTTTTTCTTATCTGAAAATTATGATTTTGAATTAGATGACATTTTCATCTGCCTTTTCAGTTGTGAGAGTCTGAGTTTGCATTTATACTCTGGAATCAGATAAACAAGACAGGTTGTCATAAAAAAGGAAAGTAATATTCAGGATGATAATGAGTAGCAGACTGACAGAAAAATATGTTAACAATGATACATTAAATACATTAATGTACGAATTCTGTAATATTTTAAAATACCTAAGTTTTGTGTAAGGATTTTAGACATAGTTTTTCCTGTATTACAAATATCCTTTTTTTGGAGGTGATACATTCTATACTGTCCTCCCTTCCCCTCTCAATCATTCTTTATTGCTTACCAGACTTCATTATTATTATATTTTTAGATGAAGTACTATTGCTTCTCATCATTGTATTTTAGAAGTATGGGATCTCCCCCTTAGGTGTTATATCCCATTGATTACACCACCAAAACATCCACAATCTTTCTCTGTAACCCACTGGACCCTCTCCACACTGCTTTCCACACTTTGCCTATGGTAGCCGCAAATTTTCAGTCAGATTTCTAGGGTTTGTTTTGGTTTTGTCTGACCCTTTGGTTTATTTCTCTATATTCTATGAGTGAAATTATGCAGTATTTGTCTTTACCCTTATAATTTATTTTGTTTAGTGTAATCACTTCAGTTCCATCCATGTAGTGGCAAATTGCAAGAGTTCATCATTTTTTATAGCTGTGTAGTATTCCATTGTGTATATATACCACTCTTCTTAATGCACTCATCTAACTGGGGCATTTATGTTGTTTCCATAACTTGGCTATTGTAAATAGTGCTGTTGTAAATATAGGATTGCCTATATTCCTTCAAATTAGTGTTTTTGCATTCTTAGGGTTGATACTTAGGAGCGGAACTGCTGGATTATATGGTAAATGTACTTTTGAGATGCTGGAAACCTCCGAATTGTTTTTCACAAAAACAGGACCAGTCTACATTACCACCAACAGTGTAAGAGGTTCCTTTCCCCTACATCTGTGACAAAATTTTCATTTCTGTTCTTTTTTGATATGGTCATTCAAAGGTGTGAAATGGTATCTCATTGTGGTTTTGATGAACATTTCCCTCATGATAAGTGATGATGAGCATTTTTTTAATGTGTTTGTTGGCCATCTGTATGTCTTATTTGGAGAAGAGTCTGGTTAACTCATCTGCCCATTTTTTGCCTATGTTATTTGTATTATTTTTGTGATTTACATGAGGGTTTTTTTTTTTTTTTTGTAGATCTTGGATGTTAGCCTCTTGTCAGATGTATGATGTACAAATATTTTCTCCTACTCAGTAGGGTATCTTCTCATGTTAATGATAGTTCCTTCACTATGCATATTTTTTTTTAGTTTGATACAGTCTCATTTGTTTATTTTTGGTTTTGTTTCCCTAACTATAGGAGTCAAGTTCCCAAAGACCTCCATGATATCAGAATTATGGAGTGTTTTGCCTGTTTTCTTCTATGTTTTATGGTTTCAGGTCTTATATTCAAGTCTTTAAATCATTCTGAGTTAATTTTCTGTATGGCGTGAGATAGTGATCTCACATGGGATTGTTTTCTTGATTTCATTCTCTTCTATTTTCTTATTTAACTGCAACTGATTTTTGTAGATTAGATTATGTAGCCTACCACTTTCCTATACTGATTTATTCTTTCACGTAGTTTTTTAGTGGAGTCTTTAGATTTTCCATGTGTATTATAATGTCATCTGCAAACAGTGATAGTTTTGCTTCTTTCCCAATGTAGTTTCCTTTTATTTCTTTCTCTGCCTGATTGCTCTAGTAGGACCAATACTCTGTTGAATAGTAGTGGTGAATGTGTATATCCTTGTCTTGTACTGTATCTTAGAGAAAGAGCTTTCAGTTTTTATCATTTAGGGTCTGGTACATGAATGATCTTTATTAAGTTGCATTATTTTCCTCCCATTGCTGTTTTTTGAGGTTTTTTTTTTATGGGTGTTGAATTTTATCAAATGTTTTCTTTTCATTTATTGATAGGATCATATGGTTTTTATCTTTCCCTTAGTTGATATAGTGAGTTACATTGATGGATTTGTTCAAGTTCAATTATTTTTGCATCCTGGCATAAATCACAGTGATGGTGATGCAGGATCCTTTTAAGGTATTGTTGAATTTAGTTTGATATGATTTTAATGAGGATTTTTGTGTCTATGTACATCAATGACACTGGTCTTCAGGGTTTTTTTGGGTGACGTTCTTGTCTGTTTTTGCTATCAGAGTAATGCTGGCCTCATAAAATGGTTTAGAAGCTTTCCCTCTTCCTCAATTTTTGGCGAGAGTTGAGAATGATAGATGTTAATTCATCTTTGAAGATACGATAGAACTTACTAGTGAAACTATCTGGTACTGGGTTTTTTTTTTGGGTAGACAGAGTTTTGATTACTGTTTGAATTTCCTCTCTTGTAATTGGTCTATTCAGGTTTTTTATTTCTTCATGATTCAGACTTGGGAAGTTGAATCCTTGCAAAAATTTGTCCATTTCTTCCAGGTTACTCAATATGTTGGCATACAGATGTTCATATTAGTCTCTTATGTTCCTCCGTATTTCTGAGATGTCTGTTGTTACTTATCTTTCATTTTTTATTAGATTTATTTAAATTTCTCCCTTTTTTTCCTTTATGAGCCTAGTTAGAGGTTTATACATTTTATTTTTTGAAAGAATCAGATTTTGGTTTCATTGATTTCTTACACTCTTTTTATTTCTATTTTACTTTTGCTCTAATTGCTATTATTTCATTCTTTCTACTGGCATTTGATTTTGTTTGTTGTTCTTTTTCCAGTTCTTTAAGATATAAGGCCAGATTATTTACTTGAGATTTCTTGTCTCTTGATGTGGGCTTATAGTGCCATATCCTTCCCTGTCAGTACTGCTTTTGTTATATCCAGTAGATTCTGGGAGCTCATGACTTGATTTTCATTTGTCTTCAGGTATTTTTTCATTTCTTCTTTCATTTTCTCATTCAACCATTCTGTAGCATGCTCTTCCCTGTCCACATACTAGAGGTTTTTCCCACTTTCTCTTTGTTGTTTATTTCTAGCTTGATACCATTGTGATCAGAGAAGATACTTGATATGATTTCAGTCTTCATTAATTTATTGATACTTGTTTTGTAACCCAACATGTGTTCTAACCTGGAGCATGTTCCATGTGCACTTGAGAAGAACATGTGCTCAGCTTTTGAGGGTGCAGATTCCTGTAAATCTATTAATCCTATGGGATAAGTATTATATTAATTTTACATGTTAATAAACTGATGGCTAAAACATTTAAGCAGAAAGTACAATTTAGGAAAACAGGCTTATAATTCCACGCCCAGCCACCACACCCACTTTTTGACTCTGTCATCTCCTCAAGTCCTATTAAATGACAGAAAAGGGGAGCAGAAACCATATAAATATATGAACTGAAAAAAGTGGATGGACAAGTGTGATTAATTGAGATAATGCAAGAAAGCTGAATCCTAAACTGGCAGTAAGAAAATTGGAAAAGCAAACTTTGCCTTGTGGAATGACCCCAAAACTCAGGCAGACTCTTTAAGTCTCAGAAGAGACTCTTTAAGTCTCTTCCTGCATATTCCCAAATTATTTTCCAGAAAAGATGTATCAAATACTCTCAAATTAGCAAAAGATGAGACTAATAACACTCAACATACTATCACCAGCATTAAGTATAAATTTTCAATCAACTTTGTCTTTTAGTATAAAGAAAATATAATTTTATTGGCTTATCAAAAATATCAGTTTCTTTTCACATAAATAGCAGTCTAATAATCAGTAAATTTTAGTGACTTACTGCAGGCAAAAATCTAGAAGTCATTAATCAGTATCCACCATTGGAGCTTTTGCCTTTGATCACGATATTTGAAACAAAATGTGCTGTCACACAAATTATGTGATATGGACTTTATTAGACATGGCCTCATAAAAATAGACATTATTCTGAGCTGAGGGAAATTAATGAACTTAGACTTCAGAAACGGCCTTTCAATTTAATAGTAGTTATGTATTTTATGACTCTCTTAAATTTGCATAATGCTTCTCTCTTGAAAACATTCATTCAATATTCATTTAACAAACATTTATTAAGTGTGTACAGTGTCCTAAGATGTACTAAATGCTGGCACAGAGTGATAAACAGAACAGTGCTGCCATAAAAATCTCAATTCACACAATAGCCTCAGAAAGTCCTCCCAAAATACCTGCAATTGAAAAGAAAATTACCTCTGAAAATATAAATGTCTCTATAGTATGAGAAATAGGGGTGAATAATTCAGTTTTCTGATTGCCAGCCAAGAACTCAGTCTACTTAGAAATCACTACACATCATATTTAAACTAATCATGTTCAAGGGCATCTTATGATTACAGTTTAGTATATAGATGCTCATGTAACTCAGTAAACAGGTATTCTTTATTTTTATTTATTTTTTTTTAATATATATTTTTATTGTTATTTATGTCTTTTACATTTTGTATTCCCCTAGGGTAGCCCACCACCAATTCACCCGTGATCCATCTCCA
>PVIJ01021643.1:0-18060 GCA_004024925.1 Scalopus aquaticus | reverse complement strand
ATCGGCCAACACCCGCCCACAAAACCCCCATCGGCCAACACCCCACCACAAAACCCCCATCGGCCAACACCCGCCCACACAACGCCCATCGGCCAACACCCGCCCACACAACGCCCATCGCTAACACTCTGCTGGCCTGATGCCCTGAGCTGATGATTAACCCCATAAATCCAGGACCCCCTCCCCTCTCCACTTGGGAGGGTGACTCAGGCAGTTGCTGCCCCTCCCCCATCCACAATAGATGCTCCTCACTTGAAACCACATGGAAACGCATGGGATTGATTGATAGAAACCAGTAGCAATTCCACTTGTACGAAATTCTTGAACTCTAAGCAAAAAAAACAATCTATGGTAGAAAAATTCAAAATAGCAGTTGTCCCTCAGCAAGGGACTCCCTGGGAAGCGAGGGTGAGGGACGTCTGCGTCGTGACGGGTGTTCCAAGGCCCATTATCGAAACACGTCAGAGGCACACGTAGGAGTGTGCTTTTCATGATCTGCAAACTTTCCCTCAAAGGGGAGAGCTGTAGACAAACTTGACCCCTAGTTGAGAGGAAGGGCGATCCGTGTGACTTGCTGTGAGCTGTCCAAGAGCAAGGCGCGTCTGAGTGGCTGGACAGCGCCAGCGACACCAACTCGGTGCGGACTGAGGGTCACTGCAGATAGCTCGCCTTTCCTGCTTGCTTGAGATCGCCCGTAATAAAACACAAGGACAAGAAAGAGCGAGCGTGTGGAGGGCATGGTGGCTGCAGGGCTCATTCTGTGTGGCCTGAAAACATTTTGATCTTTCTGTGGGTTGTCCCAGCCAAATAGTTTGTTCCAGCAATTCCACCTCGGACAATATCTCCCAAAGAAATAGCTATTAAGGATATGTGTGTGTGGAGGTGGAGAAATACTTTAAAAAACAATTTCATTTCAGTGCTGCGGACAACAGTGAGAGCCAGAACACTAGCCGGTAAGCGGACACTTGGGTTTTTGCACCATTGACCTCTGTGGCCGTGACCTGCGGCCTGGATCGCAGGGTGCGCTGGGAGCGTGAGCGCGGGCCAGCAGGCCTGATGGGGCCCCTGGCGCAGGCTGTGGGCGTGCGCGAGTGGGCGCACCTGTGCCTGGAGGCTGAGGCCGTTAGGGCGGCGTCACAGAGGACGGGGTGCAGCGGAGAGTGGTAGAGACCACGAGAGAACGTCAGAGAGCCCAGAGAGGAAAGATTCGCAGGGGGCTGGCAGGCCGCCCAGCCCCTAGGCCCCAACCCGCCCGTGCCCTGTAGGCTGCCCGCACCGCACACCACAAATAGTGTGGGAGGGCAGATGTGCGCACCGGCCTGGGACATACAGATCCTTAAAATGACAATAACACTGGTCAACAGTGAGACCGTTACTGACTTAAAAAGGCCCTAATCTGTAGTATCTTGGTGTGCTGAACATGAATATAATGCTGAAAATTTTTTATTAGCTCTCGTTTTGGAGATATTTCATGTAATTCATTTTATATGTTTTACCGTGTAAATTTATCCAGTAGGACTGCAACAACATCCTAAATCAGCCTAGAATGATGTCATATTACATCGCATTTCATAACACCGTCATGCACACATCATCCAGAGTTGATGACATCATTTTCTGATGCAGTGCAATACTACTGCCAGGTGGCTGCTGAAGTAAGCTGACGTCAGCAGTGCACTATAGAAAGCCCTGCCGGAAAGGTTGAGCACTGAAAATATTTCAGACTTTGTGCGAGACAGTTGAAGCTACTGTCCCATAGAACTGATATTATTTTCTCCATTTAGGCACAATACTGAACAGTAATGCCTTGAAAGTGCATTGATAGCATGGACAATTTCTGCTCTATTTGTGGGGAAGTGACATTTGCCTACCAGAAGACAAGTATCACTTCTCAAGTGAAGAAGGCTTATCATCTTTACTTCGGATGCAAGGTTGGTGACCAAGAGAAGCCTTGGGCCCCACATCTATGCTGTGCTACATGTACCACACAGCTTTCACTGTGGTTAAACGGCAAAAGACCATCCATGTCGTTTGCAGTCCCCATGGTGTGGAGAGAGCCAAGCAACCACATAAAAGACTGTTACTTCTGCTTGGTTCCTCCTCTTTCCAGGGGAATAACAAAACAAAAGAAGTCAAGAATAGTCTACCCAAACATTCCATCTGCATTGAGATGACCTGTTTAACAACTTGCTGCAGGGTGATGCAAAACAAGCATGGGATGCTTTTCGCCGAGTGTCTACAAACTTTCTTGGGAATGTTAGGACAGAAAACTACAAGGAACTAGTAGAAGACAGGCTGATGCAGTATCAGAAACTTGGCTGTAATGTGTCTCTAAAGATCCACTTCCTTCATGCCCATCTGGGTTTCTTCCCTGAAAACTGCCGTATGGTTAGTGATGAACATGGTGAACGTTTACATCGAGATATCGCATCAGTAGAACAAAGATACCAGGGAAAATGGCCCACTCCAATGCTGGCTGACACTGCTGGACACTCCCCAGAGATGCTCCTGAACAGCTGTACAAGAGACAAGCAAAGAAATCTAAGTAGTCTATGACTTGGTTTTTTACAAGAATTAACGGTAGGCCTATTACTATTGGCATGCATTTCATGATGTAAACATCAATTTATTGCAGATTACAAAAAAAAAACTAGAGCCAAAGTTAGAGAATTTGACTGTCATATTGATAGGAAGTGACTAATTTTATTTCAGTAACAGGACTTTTGTAAAAATTTGCTCACCAGTGTAATCAATCAAATGCTCTGAGAGCTCCTGAGCTCTTTCTGTGGCCAACGGGCACTGGAACTGGTAGAAGCAAGTTGACATGTGCGTATCTGTTGCTGCTACCCACAGGTGTCCGTTCGTTTTCAACAGACATTTATTCAGCTCTTCTCTGCGCCAGGCCCGGGGAAGTCGGGGATGGAGAAGGCTCGGTGTCAACCCCAGGGCCTGGCGACCTTGTGGTTCCAGACGCTGTGTGAGCGTGTGCGACGGGCGCGGGAGGGGCTTCTCCAGTCAGTGAGGGTGTCGGAGCCATTTAAACGCTGTGGACTCAGTTCAGGTTTCTTTTTCTCCTCCAGCTTGCCCAAGTTCGTAGCTTTGCTCTGGTTTAAGGGGGACTCAGCTTTCACGTCGCTCCTTGGAAGACTTGTGAGTATTCGTGAACAAGAGCAGGCTTCCGAGTCCCTGCAGGGTGCTGGGGCATGGGCCTTGGCCCCACGGAGCAGTGGGACCCAAGCATCCCCCTGGGGAGGGCCTGAGGAAGTCCCACTGGGCCCCACAATTCTTAGGGACACCTGACAGCGTTCTCCCCCAGGTCACTGGTGTGGCTTCACCCTGAGCCCCTGGGGCACACCGTAGCCCTGAGGGGTCCCCAAACTTCAGACCACCTGTCCTGCAATAATCCCTCATAGGTGATGAGAGTTTGGTGAAACTGCCCCAGGCGGAGGAGCAGGCGTCACTGACATCACTTTGCATTTGATAAAGACCAGGGTTACTCACGAGAGGACGCCCCGGGGGTCTCAGAAGCCCCCTGCCAATTTTGGACTGAATCTGTCGCTCAGGCAGATACTCCGCGAAGACATCTGTGGGGCACTTCCCGTCCATCCCTCTGGAAAACTGTCAGCGAGACATCCTCTCGGCCCTTTCAGTCACGACTCTGGGCTCTGTCTTGTGTGACCCGTCAAGACCTTCATTTTCTCCCCACTAGCACTCCTCCTCTTCCCCCGGCCCTGAAGAAGAGAGAACATTCTCCGCGGGTTTCAGTATCCCAGCTGCTGCCGCGGGATGAAGCCCGGGCGGCTCTTCAGCCTCGCGCTGAGGGAACCTTCTTTCCTCATCTTCATCTGTAGACACAGCGTGGACTAGAGGAACCTAGCCGGTGTGACAAGGTGAGAGATGTTTTTTCCTAGAGCATCAACACCAAACTTTTGGGCTTTTTCCTGGAGACCCAAAATGCTTTTGAGTCCATCCTACGTCCAGCTGAAAATTTGTGCTGCCAGTTCTTTTAAAGCAGATGAATCCTTTGGCTCTAGGCTCTGAGGCAGGTGGGTGCATGCCGTCTGGGTAAAGCATTCATCTTAACGAAATGGGTTTTTTCTTTTTTTAACCCCGCAGCGTGTAAACACTCTAGCCAGGGCTTGGATTTGGGTCCCCAGCTCAGCGTGAGCCAGGGGCTGAGCTTGGCGTTAGAATGTCGAGGGAGGAGACCAGGGCCCAAGACCTGAGCTCCTGGGGAAGGTGGCACGTCGGGGACAGACAATGACACTGGGGCCAGTTGAGGCTCAAGGGCCTGCCCAGGTCTCAGTGCTACGACAGGGCCTCGGTACCCCCGCTGGCGCTGGGTCTCTCTGAGGCACCATTACGTGGGTGTCTCACCTATGGGCTCCCCGGCCCCTCGCTGTGGCCGCTCCGTGACCAGGCACCGAGGACACTCATCAAGCCCCACGTGCTCTGCAGGGACCCACGCACCGTGGAAATCGGCTGGAATCTCAAGGCGGCAACAGCAGAGTGTAGAACAGGGGCCTGTGTGACCTCACAGCTCACGCGTGACCCCGTCACACACGGCCCAGACGCGCGGGGCGGGTGGCTCTCAGCAGTGCCCTCTGCGGCTCCACCAAGGGGGCGTCTCCCTGCAATGGGGGGCTCACCTCACCCACACCCAGTGCGGCTGGGCCGTGGGCCGCTGACCCAGCACCCTTTGTGTTTCCTCCTTTGTAGGTTTGCAGTCTCTCAGCTGACCCTACAGCCCCTCTGCGCACGGAAACCCACTCTCCCTCACCAGGGGACACACTCATCCATGAACACATCCCCGGGCACTGGGAAGGGGACGTAGCTGCTGCAGGCTGAGAGCCCTCTGGCAGAGGGTCTGGGCTTCATTGTCTTGTGCAACTGACTCCGCCCTGCGCCGCCTGCGGCCAACTTGCAGAAAGTAAGACACTGCACCAACCCACTCCCCACACTTCTTTCCTTTCAGGCATCATGCAAGTCAGAGCTTTTTCTGAGTAATAGGTGCTAGGAACTGCAGGCCAGCCAGAAGCTACTAGAAAGCCAACGACCAAAGAAGTTTATTGTTGTGAAGCAGCAGAGGCAGACAGAAGGGGGTATCCAAGAGGTAGCCACGAAGACTCAGTGGGTCACAGGCCCGCTCTTCGAGACTGAATCTGAATCTCTGGAAAAAGGTCTGTGGAAGGCCTGACCCTGGGGACCTCAGCATGCGGGCCCACAGCAGCGCACATCAAGGCCGTTACAGAGACCGTTAAGATGCAGCCAGACCGGGGCCTCCCTGGGGGCGCAGGGGTTGAGTCTCAGCACTATGGAACTATCGGCAGCCACTGCAGCACGAGTTCGATGCCCGGCCAGGGAGCTTCCCACAGGGTGCAGCAGACCCCTCCTGTCTCTCCGCTGCTCCCCTCAGCAGTGGATTTCAGTGGATCCAATTGTTCTGCTCCCCACTCTGTCTCTGGTGAGTCCTCTCACGCCCCCTGCCTACACCCCAGTTGTTGTATGCATAAATAAATAAACCTTTTAAAAAAATTTCAGCCATCTTCAGTTTGTGATGCTTTTGTTCTGGAATCCTCGCAAACCAATATGCCCACTTTTTCTGAGGCACAGTACGGACGGGCCTGGGTGGTCTCTGAGTCGGGGTTTGTGATGACAGTGGTGGCTCTGGCTGAATGCCATTGGTCAGCTTGGGGAATTCTCCGTTATTACCCCTTTAAATATGGCGTCTGTCCCATGGACTCTCCTTTTGTGACTCCCATTACACGTATGTTATATCTTCCACGCGTTCCATAATTCTCTTCAACTCCTCCCTGTATCTTTCATCCTTTCACTTCTGTGGATTGTTTTCTTCTTACTTACCTTCCAATTATATAGATTTCTCATAATGATAGGATATGAGATTAGGGATTTTTTTTAAATGGAGTAGCTACCACAATGAATAAGAGGGAGAGTTTGGGAATTTTCTTGAAATGCCGGGGGGTGAATTATTGTTAAGTACATAGAAAACTGAGTAAATAAGCAAACATAAGGCAATGATTTCAGGGAAAACCTCTGTGTGGCTCAGCTATGAGAATATTTACCTGATCATCATAATGCAAACATTGATTATCCAAGAACTAAATATTTTGCAAAAGTGGGGAGGAGGGAACGACAGAGAAAGTTAAATTCTGATCTCCACTAGTAAAAGGCAATAAATAATTTCTAAAATGGAGAGGGAAAGTCAAGGAAGGGTGTCCCAATCACCTTATTTAAAGTATGAAGGAAAATTCCAGTGCAGTTAAAGTTAAATTTCTTGCCTTTGAAGTGTGGAACTCAGGGGGAAAGGGTGAGGCAAGGGACAGCTATTTTTATTAGAAGTGTTAGATCTATTTGACTTTTAAACTATGTACATGTGTTACTCTAGTAAAACAGGAGGGGAAGGACTTTATTTTATAACTTTGAAATTAACAAATATTAAAAATGAATTCTCATGAGATTGTGGAACTAGAACACTTAAAAAGTCCCACTAACAACATAAATTTGTACAAGCCTGGCAGAGTCATTTAAATGTTTCAAGAGTTGTTAAAGCATCCCTATCTTTTTGGGGGGCCTCCCTGGTGGCCTAGGGGTTAAGCACTATCACCGCTACAGCGGGAATCAATGTTCCCGGCCAGGGAACTTCCCACAGGGCACAGCAGACCTGTCTGATCTCCCCGCTGCTCCCCTCAGCAGTTTATCTCAGTGGATCTGCCTGTTCTGCTCCCCACTCTGTCTCTGGGGAATCCTCTCAGCCCCCCGTACCCCCCACCTACACTCTAGTTCTTGTATGCAGAAATAAAAAAAAAGGTTTTATTTATTTATGTATACAAGAACTGGGGTGTAGGCCAGAGGTGGGGGTGAGAGGACTCCCCAGAGACAGAGTGGGGAGCAGAACAGGCGGATCCACTGAAATCCACTGCTGAGGGGAACAGCGGGGAGACAGGAGAGGTCTGCTGCACCCTGTGGGTCAGCTCCGTGGCCGGGGATCAAACTTGTGCTGCAGTGGCTGCCGATAGCTTCACAGTGCTGAGGCTTAACCCCTGCGCCACCAGGGAGGCCCCAAACAAATAAAATCTTTTAAAAACAGCCCCTCTCCTTGGGCCCAGTTTTCTCACGGGAATGCAGAGTTCTGCAGCCCCCTGAGCCCACCTAGCCTCTCGCCTGCGTTTGCATGGCCCGCAAGTAGGAGTGGACTTGGATTCCACAACTGCTGACAAGAATCAAAAGAAAACACCATTCTGTGAGGTGTGAAATGACGGAGTTGGCGTCCACAAGCAAGATTCTGCCTCATGCGGGCAGGAGGGGTGTGTTAGCCCAGACGTGGGGCTTAGCTCTAATAAACGCGGCGAGCCGAGGTGCAGGGATGTTGGGGGACTGTGCGCACGTGTGTGCATGTATGTATTCCTGGGCACGCAGCGAGCCGAGGTGCAGGGGTGTTGGGGGACTGTGCACACGTGTGTGCGTGTGTATTCCTGGGCGCCCGTCCGTGGGGTGCGGTCCACGATCCCCGGTGCCTCTCCAGACACAGTCGTGCAGAACCAAATGCGAAATTCGAACTCCCGCCGGGCTCAGCCTCCTCCCTGCCGGCTCCCAAGGCCAGAGCATGGCAGGACCCAGCCTCACCCCCGAGGCCTCCCAGAGGGATGTGTGGAAGGCCATGCCAGGAGGGGGTCAGAGGCAGGAACGCTGCCCGCGCCCATTCGGACACCAGCGGCCTGGGGGCTGCAGCAGGCACCAGGGCAGCCCCCGGCCGGGCACTCGGACCCTGGCTGTGTTCTCCCTGCCGCGCCTCCTGCCCACACCAAGTGCCTGGGCTGCTGTTTACCAAGCCCTGCACACCGCTCCTGCCCGCCTCCCGGGAGCAAAGGGCAGGTGCCAGCAATCCCCACTTGACAGAAATGGAAAATGAGACGCAGGGGGGTTGACGCAGAGTCCACAAATGAAAGGGGGTGCTCCGCTCCGCCAGGCCCAAGGGGGTGCCGCCCAGCCCACAGGCCACATGTCCCGGGAGAAGCCGCAGGGGCGGCCCCGGGGAAAGCTGCAGACCCGAGGGCACCTGCCACGCTCACTGCGCGTCCTGACAGCTGTCTCTCCTCCTCAGGGAGAGGACGCCCTCCGTCTGAGCTGCGTCTTTAGGAATCACGCCGGCGAGGCTGAGGAACGTTCTAGCAGGGCCAAGACTTTTCAGCAGGGTTGCAGTTTAGCTTCAATCACAAGTCCGAAGCCCCTTGAAGAGGACACCGGCAGCTTGCAAGGCGTGGTAGGAGCGTGGCGCTGATTCTGCACCAGCAGAGGTTTTTACTAAAATATGTCCTGGCAGCCGCCTCCCTGCCCGCCTGTGCCCAAGCAGGTGCCACTTTTCAACAACTCTGTCCCTCTGCAGGGCAGCGGCCCCCTGCCCGCCGGTGTCCTGGGCCTGCGGGTCTTCTCCTCACTGCCCCCCTCCGCAGAGGGGCTCTCCTCAGGGCTGCCCGTCCGCCCGCGACCACGCAGGCCTCTCGGGGCAAGCCTGTCCCTTCCGGGGCAGCTCTCCCTGCCCGCGTGTGCCTGTGCACGCGCCCTTTACTTCCCTGTCCCTTTCCCTAGTAAACCTGTTTAAGTATAAAAAAATAAAAGATGTCAACTGCCAGCGCCAAGCCCACTTCTGCCCTCCACTCCCGGGCAGAGGTGGGAGCTCCAGCCGAGCAGAGGGAGGCAGAGCTCCTGACACCTAGCGGAAGGGCCACCTGCTCTGCCTCACCCAGGGGCCCCCTCAGCCCCCTGAGCAAGGAGCCAGAGGAAGCCAGAGTGAGCGAGCTCCCCCACGGCGGCTGCTCCATTCTAGAAAGGCCAAGGCCCTGGGGCCTGGGACATGCTTCAGAGACCTGCGGTGGCGTGTGTGTTGGTGTGCACAAGTGTGGTGGTGTGCGTGTTGGCATGGGGGGGGCAGGCATGATTTGAGTGTGCATTCCTCATGCATGACGCACGGCCAGGAATGCTTCCCGGTGAACCATCCTTCCTGCAGCTCCCAGCCCCCTCCTGCCCTGAGCCCATTATCCTCGCTCCGAGTTTGGTAAGGTGCAGGGTTCTGACCCAGCAGCGCCACCTTCTGGTCACGCTGGTATTTCTGC
Source organism: Scalopus aquaticus (assembly GCA_004024925.1). NCBI lineage: Eukaryota > Metazoa > Chordata > Mammalia > Eulipotyphla > Talpidae > Scalopus > Scalopus aquaticus. The sequence goes on along the minus strand of PVIJ01021643.1, from coordinate 8,929 downwards.
AGCGGCTGATAGGCCCTCGGCGCTAGAGGTGGAAAAATGCAGAGGTGGTTGATGGGGGCGGATCCTCTAAAGAAAGCGCCCAGGTTCTCAGATGGCCCTAGATATGCATTTACGACTCTAGAGGTGGACACAAAGGGCTGGAATCTTCAAGAAGATAGTGGGTCTGACCAAGTGAGCAAGGCTGAAGAATCTGGCTGACTCTCAAGGTGGGAGAGCTCACACCAGAAAAGGGAAGAGAACTTGCTGCGTGCTGCCCTGGTCTTCCGAGGCCTTCGAGTCAGCCGGGCTAAGTCTCATGCTCAGCCTCGTACCGACCCTGTGGCCAGGCCTCTGGACGGGGTGTCAGCCCGGTGAGGGGAGCCCAGCTTGGAGGGTGGAGGGGTGGCAGCAATGGGAATCCGGGGTTGGGGGTCCTGGGAAGCAGGGGAGTGAGCCGATCCCTGGGGGACCCTGCAGTGAGAGAGATCTGGGAGAACCAAGTCAGGGACCCAGACCCCTGGACGTGGGAAAGGCCCCCCAAGGTGGCTGACGTGAACGGGGTGTACCCCAGAGCACCCCAGATTCCACCAGCTTTCTGTTGCATAAAGCAAGGACAGTCACAGCTGCCCTGCTGCATCGTGGTCGGATTAGAGGGTTATGTAGGATGCCCAGGACGGTGAGTTCCTGGCTGGCCTTGGCCAGTGTGCCTTAGGATCTCCAGAGAATGTTTCTAGGTTCCTCTGACCCCTCCCAGAGAGTCTCACCAAGCTCACCTGTCCAGCTGCAGCTTCACCGTTCACCCCTCCTACCTGACACCTGGACCAACTATTTACGGTCCTAGATGTACCAGCAAGCTTCTTACTAATGTGCTTTGCATATACAGTTCACCCATCCAGGATGCCCTTCCCCTTTGCCTGATTAGAAAACTCCTACTCACTCTCCAAAACCCAGGTGAAAATGCATTCCCATTTGGGGAGACTTTCCTGACCACCCTCTTCTCAGTACCCCCTTCTTCATCTGACCAGCTGTTCTTACATCACCTTCTTTTTAATGACTCTCTCTTAGGTGCTTTACAGCACACAGAAAGTATGTCTCCTGGAAAAGACACCAGGGACTAATTATTAGCCCTGTTTCCTGTTTACATGCATAAAAGCAGAGCCTCAAAGAGCTTAAGTAGCTTGTGCAGCTCCCACAGCTGGCAAGGGCAGAGCAAGCACTCAAGCCCCAGGTGGCGCCCAGAGTGTCCGGCTGGTGCCATTAGAACCTTGACCGCCTCCTGGCACAGGGCATGAGCTCTGAGCTCAAGGACCAGGTCCCTGGACCAGGTCCTCATCAGCCAAAGCAGCTCCCAAACACAAACAGCAGGGGCGTGTAAGCACGGGTCCCCGTCTTCCAGGCCCGCACCCTTTCTGCCCCACCTGTTTTCTCTGGGTGGGGTGAGAGGCAGAGCTGAGGCCTGCAGGTGAGAGGTGACCTTTGTCGCCAAAGGAAGTCTTCGGCAGCATGCAGCGCTGGTGGCTGCCAGCAGGTGGCACTGCGGCGCTGTCCGGGCTCTCCCGCCCAGACCCGCGGGGGCGGTTCTCCGGGCGTGTGTCCCAGGCTGCAGCCTCAGAATCTGCAAAATTCAGAGCTCGTGGGTGAAAGGATTAATGTGCACATGACAGAATAAAAATATATAGAGCATGAAATTGATACTCGGGAAATAGAGCACCTCCTCCCTCCTTGGGGAAAAAGTATCCTCCCTCCTGGAGCAGGAATGGAGTTGCTGGGGCTGCCCGCATGTCAGCTTGGAAAACGGCTCCCGGAGGGCAGCGCCTAAGCGGGAAACAGGGGCTGCGGGCGGGCCCCCCACCCCGAGTCGGCTCAGGGCAGGGCCCGGCGCCCTCAGCACAGATCTCGGTTGCAGGCTCCGAGGGCTGACGTGGTACGTGAGTAACGCGCATTCCCCAGGCCCTAATTTGGTGCACGTGACCCGGAAAGTGTTCCAGGTGCGCCCTGCCTTCTGGGGGCGTAGGTCACGGGCCATTAAGGTGCATTTCTGGGCTGGTGACCTGGGGCCCTCTGGGCAGGCCTAGAAGACCCGAGTCCGGGGCCCTGGACACAGGTGTGGGGCAGGCATAGAGCCACACTCACGCGCGCGCGTGCGCGCACACACACGCACACACACACACCTGCAAACACACATGTGCGCGCACACACACCTGCAGACACACGCGCACGCGCGCACACACATGCGCGCACGCACACACACCTGCACACACGCGCACGCGCACACACACCTGCAGACACACACGTGCACACACACATCTGCAGACACACGTGTGTGCGCGCACACACCTGCAGACACACACGTGCATGCACGCACACACCTGCAGACACACACGTGCACGCACACACGTGCACGCACACACGTGCACGCACACACGTGCACGCACACACGTGCACACACCAGGAAGCCGGTGTGGTCCAGGGGGCCGCGAGGAGGCAGTGTCCACTTCCTGGCTTGTGCTATAATCGTGTGAGGTGTTGCCACTGAGTGAGACCACAAGCTAATTATACACTTTACAACTTCCTGTGACCCCGTCGTCGTGTAAAAGGTTTTAAAAAATGTGAAAGACGTGTGCAAGCCGCGTGGCGGGTCCAGCCGGCGCCCCTCCCTCCTGAGCTCCAAGCACCCCCAGCTCCCCAGATTCCTCAAACCAGCAGCACCCTCCCTCCCGCGCCGCCCCTGCTGCTTTGCCCCTGGTCCCCAGTCCTGCCCCCCAAGTGGAGACCAGAAACCGGAGCGGCCCCCGCCTTGCTGCACACGTCCCCCTGCCAAGGCCGCCCGTGTCTCCAGCCGGGGCCCTGCCCGAGCCAGCCCCTCACCCCCGCCCAGACCACCGGCCCAAAGGCGCCACCTGGGCTCCGAGCCCACGCTCGTCCCAGCCCGTCCCCAGCAGGCCTGCCTGGAGCCCGCGGTGTGGCGGGGAGAATCCCCTTCGAGGGAGGGGCAGACCCAGCCCCAAGCCTCAGGCCTCCTCCTGGGGGTGACCTTGTGGGGCAGGTGGTGCCGGTTGCAGCAAGAATCCTGCTAAGTGGGTTTAGCGAGAACCCCCACCCACCCCCTGGTATCTAATCAGATTCTCCTCCCGCCACCCCCAGGGCTGCCTCCAACAGGGTTCCTGCTGGGTCTGCTCAGCTGGCCGCCCCGGCCGCCCTCGCACTCCTTTCCAGCCACCGAACCCCCCACTGCCATCACCTCCCGGGGCCACGCTGCTTTTGGAGGTGAGCCCAGTTCCCTCCTGGGGGTCTCTTCCCCTCCTGCCTAGTTCCGGCTTCACACCCCCATCGGGGCCGCCGCCCGTGGTCCTCTGGTCGCCCCGGATAACAGCACTCTCCGCTGGACCTTTGCACCTGTGGGCCTCGGGGCCCAGGGGACAGGCCAGGGAGCCAGATGCCCGACCTGAAGAGGGGACAAAGGGCGCAGCGACTCTGGCGTCGCCCCCCACTGGTTGCGCCCTGAAATCAGCGTTCAGCCGAGGGCGCCGGCCGGGGCACAGCCCCAGACTGTGGCTCCTGGGGGCTCCCCGCCCGTGACCAGGGTGCCCCAAGGCTGGAGGAGACAGAAGAAAGGACACTTCCCTGCTGCGTGACGTCCTAGAAGCCCGATCAGAACGGGGAGGGGACGCCGAGCGACCCGCAGCTCAGCTGCTCGGACTCTGCGTGAAAACCGTCCGTTGGCCACGGCGACCCAACAACGGGGTGTCCTCTGTGCTGGCCTGATCTGAGCCCCCAGCAAGTCAGTACAAGCTTGGCTGTTCCCTGCAGGGAGTGGGAACGTGAACGCCGGCTGCATGGAGGCCCCTGCCGGTGGCCGCGCCGGCTCTGTCCAGCGTTGCCCGAGCCCATGGCGTGTGGTTCTCAGTGGACGGTGCGTGTCCCCGCTCGGCAGCAGCACTTGTGTGCTTCCCGCAGGCGACCCACGATGTCCCCTACAGAGGGGGCCTCGGGGAGCAGGGGACACCTCCCTCATGCACCCGGGGCCCGGGCCCGGGGTTTTCCGTCCAAAGTCCCTTCCCCGTCCCTGCCCGAGGCCACCAGGCAGGCAGGCAGCCCCCGGGCGGCCTGTCCCTCGTCCCTCCGACCCGAGCGTTCTCGCCGAGGGTGTTTCACGGAATGGGCTGTCAACGGCGATTCATCAGCCAGTTCCAAAAGGTTCCTGATCGATTCTCCCCTGAGGTTGGCTCCGACCGCGTCTCGAAAGAGCCGGCTGCGTCCTCGGCGCTGCGCGGCTTCCTGCTCTGTGGCCAGTGGGGAATGGGTCTCCGCAAGACCGAGACAGGCGCTAACTTTCGCCAAGGGCAGCTTGAGGGTCGTTGTCATGAAATCATCAAATTAAGGGCTGTATATTTTAAAATAAACCTTTTATTCACGAGGGCCCCAGTTGTGCAATGCCGTGGTACGGAGAGTTGGGCGGGGCTCGATGGCGCGCGGCCGTGGCGCACCACACGGGGACACCACGAGGGCCGCCGGGACCCGGGCACTCTCCCGACTTCACGCTGGTCACAGGGCACAGCGCCCAGGGCAGGCCCCCGAGCCTGTGGACAGGAGCGTGTGGTGACGTCTGCTTGCAGGGCCACCGGCTGGCCAGGCGCGACCCGGCCACCCCCACCCCTGCTCCTGCTCTACAGGGGCGTGTCGGTGGGACTGAGGAATCAGCCATGGGCCCCCAGCATGTCCCGGGCCGGAGACTCACAGCTCTGTGAGGCCCACTGCGAGGGGCTCGGTTCCAACCCAGCGCTGGGCGGACAGGGTGCTGAGCGCCGCCCCCGCCTGGGCAGACCCCCCAGCAGGAACGAAGCCTTTGACTCGGCGTCGCCAGTCAGCGTAGGGTGGGAGGGGACAGCAGCTGCCTTCTCCAGGAGCCTCCTGTCCACACCAACCCCCCAGGCAGGCAGAGAATGCTCCCCAGCCTAGCAGTGTTGGGGACCTGCGGGTCCCTGGCTCAGTGGCCTGATGAACACGCCCCGCGGAATAGCCGAGCTCCACCCCACGGTCACATCACGGACCACAGCTGCTCCCCTGCGTGACGGCACCACCTCGTCTCGGCGGGCCCAGGCTGCAGCAGGCAAGTGTGCAGGGACGTGGGCTCATTTGCCTTCTTTCCAGGTAGCCGAACGTGAGCCTCAGCCACGCGTGGCCGACTCTGTCCGGCAGCCGGGCCTCCGAGGGTTTCACACCTCATGCTCTTAGGGGCTATAGAATCTCAGAACCCAAACATCTCAGGGAAAACAGCCAGACAACCAGCAGGTAGGGCCTTCCTGCTAGCAGCATTTTCAAGGCGCTCTTAGCAAATCAATTTTAATTAGGGATTTAGAAACATTCTTATGATAAGTGTAATTTAGTTAAGGCCAGATTATAGAGATTATCTGAGCAATTTCGAATGTCAAGAATTGTCTTTTATGTACTCGGGTCTGTTCTGACAACCTATGATTTAAGGTCAAATGAATGTCATTGTCCCAACGTGATAAGGGGCTGACAGGGACAGAAGATGCTACATTTCAAGAACCAAACAGCTACCATATCGAGCATCTCTGTGCCAAGCACTGCTCAGGGCTTATCCACCTGCTTCACTCGATTCTCAGACAGCCCCATGGGCGAGGAATCACCATTACAGAAACCTGTTTCGGAGGAGAAGGCCCTGAGGCCGGGGAGGGTGCTGATTGCCCTGGTGGCGTGACCAGTAAATGGAGCTGGGATGTTTGAGCCAGGCCTGCACGGCCAAGAGCCCGTGCTGTTAGCCGGGTGTCCGTCCACACCCAAGAGACTGGCCGGCGCATCTGTCCTTGGCGTAACCCCGCCCCAGACCAAAGCTGCTGCTGCCCTGTTCACTGTGGGACTCAAGAGAGCACGTTCGCTCGGGTCAGAAAAGCAAACCTCCCTCCTCAGCACGCAGCTGTGGCGTGAGGGTGTCCCTGCCCTGCTGTGGCGCCGGAGCGGCAGGCGGAGCACAGCCTTGTCTGGGCCCCCGACGCTGCTCCAGGCCCGGCGCGCTCAGGGTGGGCCTGGGCCCCGAGCAGGACAAGCACCGTTGACAGAAGAGACGGCCCATGGCTGCAGAGGGGCTGCTTTTGAAGGACAGTGAGAGTGTGCTGACTGCCTAAGGAGATCGCGCTGTCGCTGCCTGAGGGAGACCGACAGTGTCGCTCAGGGCGCAGGGAGGGGCCAGCCCCAGCCGGGTGCACAGCTGGACCCGAGGGCTGGCGAGCATGAGGCTGATGGATCCAGGAAAGAGGGCCAGAAAGCCAGAGGCCAGGGCCAGGCCGCGGCACCCAAGGCCTCCTTACAGAGAGCCCCAGCCCGAGCCTGCTCCGACCGGCCACAGGACGAGGCTGCGCACCCCACGGAACATGGCGCCTGCAGGGGTGTCCCCGTCTTTAGGCCCCTCCCAGGGCCACACACCCAGGCTGGGGGCGCTCACCAGGCTGGAGGCTAGAGCCCAGCAGCGCAGCCGGCCGCCGGGAGCCGGCCCCCTCCCCAGCCAGAGCGGCGCTGCCTGTGAGCTGGGACCGCGAGGCCTCAGCGTGAGTGACCGTTGCCGGCGACCAGCTGCTTGGCCGTTGTCAGCACGAGCCTTTTATCTGGGGCCGCCCCGACCCCGGCCGGGATTCACTGGGCATCACACAGCGCTGCCGCGGCCCCGGGCACATCATTAGCGGGGAGACCCCGGAGGCCGTGCCTCGGTCTGCGCTGTCAGCTTCGGCCTCCAGGGCGCAGGGACAAGGGACAGGCAGGCCAGCCCTGGAGCTGGCGGCGTCTGAAAGACCTGGAGCTGCTCGGAGGCGCCCGGTGCCGCGTGGAGTGTCTTTCCGCGTCCGAGCTGCCCGCGTCCCCACGAGAAAGCAGAGAAATTCTGAGGCTCGCCGCACAGCGAGGCACTTTTCAGGAGCTGGCTTCTGTCTAGGAATGTCAAGGAGCTTTCTACCCCGAAGCCTGGATCAAAATGTGCGTAGAAGTGAGGCGCTTGTTTTTTCAGTTTTGCCTCACCGCTGAGAGCCGGCGCGTGGGTCAGGAAGGAACCTCTCCGTGCCGTTGCAGCATCGTGGGCAATAGGAAAGTTCGAGCAGCAGGTTCAGAGGCACAGAGCCGCCTGCACCCGTGCAAAGCCCCAGAAACCCCACTCGGCAGAGAGGACTGAGACACCCTCCTCCTCCGCCTGTCGCTCACCAGCACCGGGCGCCAAGCGGCAGAGCAGAAGCGTGCAGGCCGCATCTCCCTGCGTGGCCCACGCGGAACGGGCTGTGCTGCTCGGGGCTTCTCTTCCCGACGTGCCCAGAGGGGCCGCCGCCTCCGCTTCCCGCTTCCGGGGCAGACGGAGGGACAGAGCCAGAGTGCGGGGCTGGAAACTGCGAGGGCCGGCGACGCTGGGGGGAGGCAGGGAGGGGCCAAGCAGAAGAGGGGTGCAGTGCGACCCCAGAACAGAGGAGTGACCCAGAGCTACGGCTCCGTGAGAGAGTCTGGGGGCAGCAGGCCCAAGGCAGCCAGCAGGCCCGGGGGCGTTTCCTCGGCTTGGGGGTCTTCTGTGAAGGAGTCCACGGGAGCAGTGGGCCCCAAGGTCCCCAGCAGCTGGGGGTGCAGGGCTCAGCCCTGCGGGGCATCCGGGCCTCTGAGCCCCAGCCTGGGGACCCCTGTGAAAACCCCTCGTGCCCAGGTCAAACCACCGCAAGCCGCCTGCTGAGACCCCGCGGCGGGGGCCCCCGCCTGGGGGAGCCGGGACGTCTGTGCCCAGGCAGGCCGGGTGCCGGGGAGGGGCGGCGGGCGAAGCTACCAGCTCCTGGACAGGTGGGTCGTGGGGTGCTGTGGGGCAAAGGCGCCTGGGTGTGTGGGTCTGGCCTTGGGGCCTGGGGGCGCCCCAGAGCTTCTCCCATCGCCTTCATCTCAGGCGTCTTCACGAGAGGCTCAGGCCTCGGGCCGCTCAAGTCGCCCCTAAAAAGAGAAGAGAGCGTGGCCTGGCCCCGGAAGACTCGCGCACGGCTCGGACACCGGGCCCGTGCTGGGCCAGCGGACAGAAGCGCCGCGCGCCCTGAAGCCGTGTCCGCGCACGCCCGGCCACCGCACAGCCCCGCACCCCCCGACCTCCAAGCTTCACGCTCGGAGCCAGCTGGGGCCGAGCAGCCGCTTCGGAGGCCCCAGAGCAGGCGGAGGCCCCGGGCCCCGGAGCCCGAGAACCCCGCACCGCACCGCACGGAGGCCGCTTCGTTCCTGCGGGGGACCCGCCCACTGCGGGGGACCCGCCCTCAGGGAGCTCAGCGGCGAGGCTGCTCTGGGGTGAGCACAGAGCGAACCCGCTTCCAGACTGCCCTGGGGCCGCCTCCTCTGGGCCAATGAGGGCGCCAGCGGCAGCCGGGTGACCTCCTGGGGGCGTCGCGGGGCGGGGCTGGGCCGTGCTGACCACGCGGAAAGGGCAGCAGCGTCCCTGCCGGGCTTGCTGGCTCCTCGTGGGACAGCGGCCTCCGCTCGAGGCGCTGCTTCTCCGGGCGCAGGCCGTTTTCAGGAGCCGCGCGGTGCAGTCACCCCGAAAAGACGAGGGTGCATGGACGGAGCGCTCCGCGTGCCCCAGGCGTGGCTCCGCACGGTGCGCCCTCATTCTCAAGCCGCCCGGGCAGCACGGAGGCACCCCCACCCCGGCTCCCCACCCGACGGGCACAGCCCTGCAGCGCCGGGGCAGCGGCTCGGCCGCACGGCCAGGGACCCCGGGCCTGACCCGGCCGCCCCTGCGGCCTCGGGCTCCTGGACGGGCAGAGCCGCCCGGGCAAGCTCTGTGCTCGGTCCCGGGCAGCACCAGCTCGCGCCCGGGGCCGGACGCACCTGCAGATCCTGCGGCCTGCGGCTCTGAGACCACACACACCACACACTCACACACACACACACACACCACACCGCACACCACACACACCACACCACACCG
>PVIJ01021642.1:0-18049 GCA_004024925.1 Scalopus aquaticus | reverse complement strand
AGAGGTGTGGGGCGGCGAGAGGGTTCACCAGAGACAGAGCGGGTAGCAGAACAGGCAGATCAGAAATACACTGCTGAGGGGAGCAGCGGGCGAGGCAGGAGAGGTCTGCCGCACCATGTGGGATTCTCCCCAGCCGGGCATCGAACTCGCGTCGCCGCTGCCGACAGCTCCACAGCGCAGCGCTTAACCGCTGCGCCACTGGGGAGGCCCAACTTTTCTGTCCTTAATTGTTAAAAACAAGATAACTGACTCCACATGGAGTTACTTATACTAAGCCTCCGTGTCACCAAACTGAATCTTAATTAGAGCCCTGATTCTCCTGGAATCTTAAGCCAGTCAGTCAGGAGCCCCTGACCAGCACTGGGGAGGTAACCCCCCTCGCCCCCAGCCACCCTCTAACCGGTCACCCTGCTCTAACCAAGCCTCCCTCTGGCCCGCTGTACCGCCCTGTGCCAGCTCTCTCTGCCTCTGAGAGTCACACTTTGCACAGCTCCTCGAGCTCCTTCCTACCTGCTGGACTGGCTGCTGCTGGGTCTGAGCCCCTGAACAAAAACAACAAGATCTTTGAAATGTACTCAGCCTCCGCTTACAAAAAAATGAATTTACAAATTTCTCAAATTTTCTTTCTATACTTATATCCTCATCACAATCAGCAGCATTTTACTTTTCCCTACAAATTTGTGTCTCTGTTGTAGGTTCCAGGTGGGATGATTTAGGAAAATGAGGCAGTAACATGCCAGGGTTATTAGGTGCACCTGAATAGGGCTGTATACGGGGCACTGTCCTTTACACCAGGGAGCTCCCCACCCAAGGGGTGGGAGGGGCAGCTCCCGGGGGAAAGGGACGTGAGGTGCGTTTACAAGGTGTCTCTGAGTGAGGAAGCTCCCAGTGCAGTGTCGTCTTGAACCATCTGCCGGCAAGGTCCTGTCTTACCGATAGGTAACAGCTATTGGGGAAGGTCCTTGGAGTTTGCAGGCCAGTAGGCGCTAAGTGACTAAAACTTGTACTGTTGAGACTATATTTAAAATAACAGGCTATGTACCAACTGGCTTTTGAGTTAATGGGTCTCAGCCTGCAGTGAAGAAATACTGGGGCCAATATGCAGCAGCCAACTTTGATTCGTTTCTCTCACTGTATCTTAAGCGCCAGAAGTACTGAAACATTACAGGAATAGAGAATAGCTTTTGATTATTGAAAGGATTTAACTTAACGAATAGTTTGAGTACAATGATACTACCCTTCTATGACCATACAGACCTACTTATAAATAGTACACACATTATTTATGTTAAGAGGATGTAAGTATCCCTACCTTTGAATATACTTTTTTTTTAAAAAAAGATTTATTTGTGTATACAAGCTGGGGTGTAGGCCAGAGGTACGGGGTGGTGAGAGGATTCACCAGAGACAGGGTGGGGAACAGAACAGGCAGATCAGCTGAAGTACACTGCTGAGGGGAGCAGCGGGTGAGGCAGGAGAGGTCTGCTACGCCCTCGGGAAGCTCCCTGGCTGGGGATCGAACTCGTGCTGCAGTGGCTCTGGAAAGCTTCATAGTGCTGTGCTTCACCCGTTGCGCCACCAGGGAGGCCCTGAATATACTTTTATTTCAAAGAATCATGTAATAATCATTTGTGATTAAGTTCTCATTACCACAAATTGTACACAGATGTTAACAGGTATATTTTAAAAACCTATTAACATCTGTGTAGAAATATTTAGGTGGACCTACGATTTCATTTTGGGGGGGCAAGTACTCAGGAAAGGAATGGCTGGGTCATAGGGCAGGTGTAGGTTCAACTTTCTAAGAAATTATCCAACTGTTTTCCAAAGTAATGGGAACACTTTTTACATCCCACCAGTCCCAAATGAGAGCTCTAGTCTCCCCATCCTGGTGGACATGGTCTGGCTGGTCTTCTCCACCTCAATCATCCTAACGTGTGCAGTGATTTTAATTTTAATTTCCCTAATGGCTAATGCAGTTGAGCACTTTTTCATATAGATATTTACCATCCATGCCTCTTCAGATATTCCACTCATTAAAAAAATTTGTCTCTATTAAAAAAAAACAGTATGGTTCCAGTTTTTTAAAAGACGAATAAAATCATATTGATCATATTAGTTAACATATGCAAAGGAAAAGATATGGAGGAATAGTCCCCAAACCAATAAAGTGTTATCCATGGATATTAGCATTAAAGAGAAATTTGAATTTATAAGTCATGCATTTCTGAAATGTTTACATTTTCTTATCAGAAAAGCAGATTTTTCTTTCTTTGGCAAAATGTGTATTCAACAATCTTTAAAAAATTGATGATTTGGTGAAAGAGTCCAGAGAATCATCGTGGAATAGGGGGAATTTGAACTGTACAGCGCCAACGCTACCTCTCTCAGACAGCACTATAAAGACTCTTCCCTATAATCGGACATCTGGGAACGTCTGGTAGAGAAGGGCAGTGGGAGAGCTGGGTTTTGACTGGTCTTTGTTTTACTCTGCAAACATGGGGATGGAGTGTGGGGGGAGGCTGAGCCAAGTTCTGGAAAAACCAGGTGAATTCTACAGAGAACAAGAGGATGAGAAATCTGACCTTGGGGAATTTGGGGAAACATGTCAAAGGAGGAAAACTGTTCTGTACAGGGGTGACAAACCTCTTCATCATCTGCCTAGGAAAACATCTGTAAAAGTTGGACATTATAAACTCTTGCCATTTGCAACAACATGGATGGAACTGGAAGGGATTATGCTAAGCGAAGTAAGCCAGAAGAAGAAAGACAAACACCAGATGATTTCATTCATATATGGAATACAGAGAAACAAAACAAAAAGTCAGATAAAACCAAACCAATAATAAACCCTAGAAATCTGACTGCAGAACTGAGGCTACTGGAGGGGGAGGGGAGAGCTTAGTAGGGAGGGGGTATACCTAATGGATGATGGTGGAGGATTGTGGGTGCCTCGGTAGTGGTGTGGTGTGGTGACATACACCTGAAGGGGGTGATCCTAGACCTCTAAATCATACAGTTTAGTAAACCAACATTGCCTAAAAAAAGTGGACATTAATCAAAAATGCTTTTTGGAGGTCAATTTGTGCTTGCTGGAGAATTCCAAGTTGGTATAGGCAGAGAGCAGGGGTGAGCCAAGAAGGCTTGATAGCATTGAGGCTACAGAATCTTATTAGATAGTGAAGACGAAGTACTAAGAGAAGAGAGAAAGGTAGAGCAAATGCAAACGTTGGTCTTAAATAACATCACATTGTTTAGTAAAAAGAAATTTTAAGACTTTTTAAGAGCAGTTTTATGCTTAAAACAAAATTGAGAGGGAGGTATAGTTTCCACGAACCCCACACACGCACAATTCCCCGTCTACAGCATCATACACTAGGGGTATTTGTTTTACAGAACATGAAGCTTTATTGCTATAGCATATTTATCCAAAGTCCCAAGTTCACCTTAGGGTTCACTCTTGGTGTTGTACAATCTATGGGTTTGAACAAATACATAACGAAATGGACCAATCGCTATGATATCATACAGCGTGCCTTCATTGCCCTAAAAGTATTCTCTGCTCTGCTTATTCATCTTCCCCTACCTCACCCCTGGCAACCACTGATCATTTCATTGTCTCCAGAGTTTTGTCTTTTCTAGCGTGTCCTATGGTTGAATCACACGGTCTGTAACCTTTACAGACTGGCTGCTTTCCCTTAGTAACGGGCATTTACGTTTCCTCCAATTCTTTTCATGGTTTGATAGCTCATTTCTTTTTAGCATGGAATCATCTTCCATTGTCTGGCTGTACCACAGTTTATTAATCTGATCACCTACTGAAGAGCCTGTTGGTTATTTCCAAACTTTGGCAATGATGAATAAAGTTGCAACAGACATCTGTGTGCAGCAGTCTGTATGGACATAAGTTTTCAACTCCTTTGAATAAATATCAGGAGAATAAATAATAGATCATATGGCAAGTATATGTTTAGTTGGTCCAGCCCCTATGGAAAATGGCATGGAGGTTTCTCAAAATATTAAAAAAATAGAACTCCTGAGCCTCCCTGGTGGTGCAGGGGTTAAAGCCTAATTGATATCAAGCTATCGTCAGCTTGAGTTTGATCCCCAGCCAGGGAGCTGACTCACATGGTGCAGCAGACCTCTCCTGTATCGCCCGCTGCTCCCCTCAACAGTGTATTTCAGTAGATCAGCCTGTTCTGTTCCTCATTCTGTCTCTGGTGAATCCTCTCACCCCTGCACCTTTGGCTTACGTCCAGTTCTTGTATGCATAAATAAAAAAAAAAAGTAAGTCTTCAAAATGCTTTAAAAAATAAATAAATAAAAAGTTTAAAAAAATAGAACTCCTACATGATCTAGCAATTCCACTGTTAGGTATGTACCTATAAGAATGCAAAAACACTAATTTGAAGGGTTATGTGTACTCTTGGTTCATTGTAGTTCATGTATTTGTAAGAGCCACGTGATGGACGCAAACTGAGTACCCATGGACAGATGAGTGGGTAAGAAGATGTGGTGTGTATACCCAATGGAATACTACTCAGCTATAAAAAAATGGTGAACGCCTGCCATTTGCAACAGCATGGATGGAGCTGCAGGGGAGTGTGCTAAGTGATATAAGCCAGAAGGAGAAAGACAAGTACCAGATGCTTCCATTCATATATGGAATATCAAGAAACAAAACAAAGAGTCAGACAAAACCAAACCAAAACAAAGCCTAGAAATCAGACTGTGAAGCTGAAGCTAGCAGAGTGGGAGGCTGAGGGTGGCTGAGGGGAAAAGGAGAAGGGGCGAACTGGACGATGTGGAGGACTGTGGGAGCTTGGGCTATGTGGGGGCCACACACCTGGAGAGGTGGGGTCCCTATCGCTGAGTCACATACAGTACTGGGAGCCAGTGTCACCTTAGACAAATTAAAAAAAGAACAGAAGAGACTTGCTCTGTTTGCCTCAATTTCCTCATCAGTGGGTAATGATAGTACCTATTCCTAAGACTGTTGTGAGAATTAGCTTTTTTCAGATATAGCCTTAGAGCAGGGCTGACACATTTGGTTATTACTCAGACGGTCCCATGGGTGTGGAAGGTGAAGGAAAAACCAGCCACTTACTCATCCACTTATCCACGTGCATGTTTCATTTTTTCTTTAAATTGTTCAAGCTCTTCTTTCAAATTGAAATATATGACTATAAGATATAAGATATGAAATATAGTTGAGATATAAATTAAATTAGTTTAGCTTAGTTTGAAAAAGACTACAAGACACAAAATGGCACCTTGTATTTGTGTTCTGTAATTCAACACAGAATTAAATTAGTTTGACGTATCAGTCTCAATGGTGCTGAGTCGTGTATTTCTAAATATTTACTGAGCACCACTGTATGCCCAGTTGGTGCTGTGTGCGAGAGATGAGCCACTGAACCAGAATTAGGTGCTGGTGTCACTGGGTTCAGTCAAGTGGAGAAGACAGATATTAACCCAACTGTGAGAACCAGTGACAGAGGAATACGACCCTACGGAAGTGTTAGTCTGACATCTTGAAGCTGAGTAGGCCGAAACTGCCTCATTCAACGGAGAGTTTGCCCTCACTCTGGGGCAGCCTGCGGATCTCTGCAAAGCAGAGGACACCGCGTTCTACTTTCCTAATGGAACTTCTTGAAAAGGCAGCAACTCCAGGCTCTAGCCCTGCAAAGGGTGATGCCTTATGTGCTAGTAGCCAAAAGTCTACTGAGGCTTTGTTTTGGGGCTAACGTGAGACCAGAGAATGAAGGAACCCCATTCCCCTCCTCGAGGCAGACCCCCAGGGCGCCGCTGCCAGGGTTGCTCCTCTCCAGCCACGCACGGTACCTGCGTCATTGACCGGAGATTTGGTTTGGTAAATAAAGTTTTTACAATTTCAAAACCACAGAAGGACTTTGAACTTGCCAAAAGGGCTCCCAAAATAGGGATCCTGAGTCGCTGTTGTCCTGGTGCAAATAACATGGGAGCCAGACGCGGCTGGCTGGAGAGGTCCGCGCTTTCAAGATGAGAGAAAGGGCAGCCCCCATGATCTCTTTCAAAATGCTGGAATCGATTTTAGTGACTCTGGAAGGAACGAGAACATTTGACAGGGGCATGATTTTAGTTTTGCAAATTTCCTCCAAGGCACACATCAGCTTCACCATTTCCAAGCCACACTGGAGTTGGGAAGCTTCACCCAGGTCTGTGAGTGCTGAGGAACTCTACAGAATCATCTCTGAACTCTTTAGGGGATTTCGAGATGCACCTCCTGGGGGTCTGGAAGCAAAACCTCCACGTTAATATACACATGTGGCATTGCATGGGCCGCGGTTCTTTTCCTTGGGGTTCTTTCCCTGCTCTTGCTTGCATATTTCTAGGAGGCCATTTACTTCAGTCTGTCATTCATAATCACTTTACCTTGTAGTCTTTTTCTTTCTTCATTCTAAATCCTCATCCACTTAAGTTTTGAATTTGTAGCTTGCCAGTTACCCTAAACCTGGGGGGGATGCCTTCATTTCATCTACCCAGCAGGGGTCACCCTAGTTTCTTCCCAGAAGGCCATATGGTTCAGATACCCATTTTCAAGTTCAGGAATTCGCCTGCGGTCTTGAGACAGTTCAATTTTCCATGTCACATTAGGAATACTTAAGACTCACAATCACACTCCAGTCCTCTGCTCTGGGTGTACACCCAGTTTTTTATGCACTTTTTAAGGAGAGTGATTTTTTTTTAAAGATTTATTTTATGCATACAAGCTGGGGTACAGACCAGCGGGGTGGCGACAGGGTTCAACAGAGACAGAGCGGGGAGCAGAACAGGCAGATCAACAGAAACACACTGCTGAGGGGAGCACCAGGTGAGGCAGGAGAGGTCTGCCGCGCCATGTGGGAATCTTCCCAGCCTGGCGTCGAACCCGCGTCGCTGCTGCCAACAGCTCCACAGTGCAGCGCCCAACCGCTGCGCCACCAGGGAGGCCAGAGGAGAGTGATTTTATTTTAAGGTTATATTTGTTTATTTTGGTTACAATTCTTACAGGGAAGACAAACCAAAAGCACTCTTTATACCTTGTAGATCAAACTTCTTATTCTTAGATGCAAAACATACCATAAAGTTAAACTACTGCACTTTTCTCTTCTCTCTTTTTTGTCAACTTAGTTTTCTCCTAGTACATTGGAGATTTATGTAAGGATGGATGTATTTGAATCACTGAATATCTGATAATATAAATAAGATTGAACTAGGCCATATTTCAATTGTTTTTTTTAATCAAACGTTCTCCTTAAAACCCTCTTCTGTAATTATTTAGGGTATTTTTAAATTGTACTTAGTTTATTTTTTTAATCATACTAAACAAACAAACAAACAAATCAGGAAAGGTTAATGACATGATAGCTAGTGATGACAACATAATAAAGAATTAATTAGAGTTACGCTCTGGGAGCATCTTGATTTAAACAAAGATATCATACCAACAAATTTACCTTTTCATTCCTGCATCATGAAATTAGATCATC
The DNA here is from genome assembly GCA_004024925.1 of Scalopus aquaticus. Taxonomy (NCBI): domain Eukaryota; kingdom Metazoa; phylum Chordata; class Mammalia; order Eulipotyphla; family Talpidae; genus Scalopus; species Scalopus aquaticus. The sequence continues at coordinate 10,538 of PVIJ01021642.1, read as the reverse complement.
CCCACAGCGCCAAGCATGCTATTATTTTTCTCAGCTTAAAACAAGCAAACAAGCAAACAAAAATTTCTTTTGAATTTACTTCTCTATTCTCCTAGTTCTCCCCTTTTCTCTGAAACAAAACTATTTGAAAGAGTTGCTTGTACTTTCTGTCTGTTTCTCTCATTCTCTTGGAAACTCATCAGACTTTTTCCCACCATTTCTCAGAATCTACTCCTTCCCAGGTCACCAGTGACCTCCATATTGCTAAGCCACAGTCAATTCTCAGCTCTCATTTTACTTGACCTATGAGCAGCGTTGGAATATTTATTATGGCTCTGTATGTCCAACGCTTTCTCTCTTGCTTCCACAGCACCACACTGACCTGGTTCTCCATTACCTTTTGATGCCCCTCTGGTCAATCTCTCCTCCCTGATACTCATCCTATGACTGTTAAGACATGTCTGGCCTGGTCTTCTGCTCTCCTGCCTCTTGTTTCCTAGATGAGCTTGTCTGGTTCCAAGGTCTTAAATACCATCTGTCTTCTAATGAATTGTGTTCTATTGCTGATAACAGAGCTCCGATTACCATAGTTGAAACACCTAAGAGTTCATTCTCTCACACACTAGGAATCAAAGGAGTCAGTTCACAGCTGGTATGGCAAGGAACCAAGGCATCAGAGACTCAGGCTGCTTCTGACTTTCTGTTCCATCATCCTAGCATGTGGCTTATGTTCTCAGGCCACCCCGATGATCTGAGCTGGCTGACTTAGCTATGTAGGCATCACAGACACATTCCAGGAAGAGAGAAAGGAGAAAGGGACGCCTCCCAGCAGCTCTTTTAAGGAAGGTTTTTGGAGGCAGAGTCCCTCCCACCCCCCCCATTTGCACACTTCGCTGGTCAGTCTTTTTTCCTTATACATACAGACATTGTAGTAACAATGCATTAGAACCTGATATTAGTTTCAGGTGGGCATCATTGAGAATCAAACAGTGTACATACTACATTAAGTTTTCACCACTAAAAGTTCAGTTCTCTCCTTTACCATTGCTCCTTTTAAAATTCTCTGATCTTTGATTTCATTTTTTAACAGTAAAACCTTTTTAAAAATTAATTTTTCTGTCATTTATATGCCTGTATAACGTTGGGGTTACATTTTGTGCTCCATATATTCACATGCTTCACTCACCCTCTACTACACCTCCCACGCTGATGTGCTCTTCCTTCCTCCCCTTCTTCCCACATTCCCTCTGGTAACTAGTACACTTTTACATAGCTATACATTTTATACGAATTGTTTTTGCAGCAGCACTGCCCACAATTGCCAAATGATGGAACCAACCTAATGCCCAACGACAGATGATTGGATAAAGAAATTATGGAATCTATATGCAATGGAATACTACTGAACTATTTAAAAAGATGAAATAGTGCCTTTTGGGGAAAAATGAATGGACTTTGAGGTGATTACATTCATCCCACTAGTTCAATGGCCAGATGCAGTCACTTGTCTACAACTCAGTGCCAAGGAGGCTGGTCTTTCAGGCAGCAATGTGCTCAGCTGAAATTGAAGTTCTGACTCTCAGGAGGAAGAAGAGAAAGAATATTTGATAAGCACCTCGAAGTTTCTCTCACAACATCAATACATTGAAAGATCTCCAGCCCAGCTTGCTTCGCTGAGCTCTGAGACTACCTACTCATTGTCTCGGTTTGGATGCCTGTTTGGCAACTCACACTCACATTCACAAAGCATCATCTTTAGAATGCAGTCTCAGGTACAAAGCCTGATTGGAATGAGCAGGGGCAAGAATGTGGAATGAGAAAGTAAAGGCAGTGAATATAGGGAATTCTTTCAAAGGGTCTTGGTATAAAGAGGAGCAGAGGAACAAAAAAAAAAGGGGAAGCAGTGGAGGAAAAAGTGACATCTAAGGAGAATTTTAGTTTTTGTTGTTGTTGTTGTTTTAATATAATAAACAGGTGATATTTCAGCCTGCTTGGCGAATGGAAATGGTCTAGGAGAGAAGAAAGCAGTGATTCAGAAAAGAAGGGGAATAATTACAGGAGCAAAGTCCTCAAGAAGATAAAGATGGATGAAATTCAGTGCACAGAGATTGGCTTTAGAGAAAGGAGACAGCAGACAGATCTGGGCACGGCTTTTAGGCAGGACAGCAGACTAAGCTCAAGCTTTGAAAACCCAACTCACTCCACACATATGACAATCAACCATCAAATCCAAAGGGAGAAAGCAATAAAGATAAATCCAAGTTCAAAAACAAGACAAACATCTCCCAGATGGAAATAGAACAAAAATTCTCAAGCAAGAAGGCTGAAGTCATAAAGTTTATGGGAAATCCAGAAAGAATAGAGTCCTGGCTGGGATTTCTACCCCTGAGGGGTTGAGGGCTCTCAAAGTTGTCCATAAGAAATTGGATTCAACATTATAACTAGAAAACTCCTCCCTTTTCAGAAGCGAGGCTGAAAAACAAAATTAAAACTCCAGATGCCTTCTCTTGCAGACACGGGTTTTAGAGAACTGAGGACCGAGGGAGATGGGGGTACATAGAGACAATCTATAATCAAGAGTTGAGCCAAGCTGCCTAATTGCCCTGTGACTGGACTTGCAGAACACACACCACCACCTGCGGGCTGGAATTCCAGGCCATTACTCTAACACTTGGCTTTTGATCCAGGGTCTACTGGCACGGAGGGATGAGCTCATGGTTGGAAGCAAGGGGAGAGATAGAAAAATATTAAGAGCCTCCAAGTGCTGCAACCTGAGTCTGCAAACCCCAATTCCAAAACACACTAGAAACAGTGTCAACGAAATCAACAATTAGAATGTAATTGACTGTTGGCGAAGTCAGTTTTATCTACGGAGCAGTGTGAGCCAATGTATTCTAGTCATGACTGACGTGACCAAAGAGCCAGGGGGGTGGCGTCTGCTACAATGAGCCAAAATGTGTGGACTAAAAATAATCAAAAATGAAACAAACAAGGAGATCAAAACTTTGGAAGTGAAAGACACAGTCATCGGAATACAAACGCACTAGAGGATTTGAATTCCAATACAGTTGAAGGGAGAATTCATGATTTGCAAGATCATAAGAAAAGAAGAGCCCAGCACACAGTAGGGAGAGCAGAGAGGACATGTGAGTACACGCGTGCAGGTGGGTGCATGGGGAACATCAGGCAGGTCTCTGTACTGCTTCTATTTTCTCAGTAAAAATTTTTCTCTGGAAAAACAACCAATGTGTTGGTGTATGTTATTGACTATTGGCTTTAGTTTATAAATATATACAGAAAGCCTCCATTTTTCTGGAAAGGCGATAGCAGCACTGTTCCGGCATTTGTCCTGAATTGTCAGTGTTTGTCTTTCCTGCCCTCTTTATAGGAAATTTGGCCCAGAGTTCCCCTGAGTTACTAGAATCAGTGAGATTTTGAACAAAGTTAACCAATTTTATTGTCAAGTGGGATATTCTTAACTCATTGGCTCCTTCACAGGTTTATGATCTCTAGTCCCAGCTGGGTCTTCAGCGCTTTCAGGCCATTGTTCCTGTGGCGGAGACCACGGGTGACCTCGCCTAAGCAACTCACAGCACCCCTTCTCCCTTATCATGCACAACTTGGGCTGGAAAACAAAATCCCTTACCTCTTCGCCTCCATCCCAGCTGAGAGGGGGCCCCATGACCTCCTCTGGCCAGTGAAGGAAAACAAGAAGGCAGCAGCTCTCCGGGAAAACACTTCTCCCTTGACACCCTCCTGAACCCTGCTCGTTTTTTCTGCCTTGGCCTTGGGTGGGAAGCCTGGCAGTACAGCAGTCTCCTCACTAGGAGGTAACAATCATGAGAAAGGAATCTGAGACCCAAGGACATCACTGACCCGTGTGCCGTCATTAGGGGAAGTAAACAAACCACTGCCCATTTATCGCGGGGAACGTTTCGTTGTTTGATTACACTGTGGACTGAAATGCTCCTCAGCCCCCCTTGGCTCCTCCCTTTCCCAACTGTGAGCACCTCTTGGTGGTCTCTTTGGGCGCCCCACACAGCCCAACTTCTGTTCCAGAGTCCGGTGCTTTATGGGATGCCACCTCGTTCCCGTATCTTCAAGTGAAGCACTTGGCACCAGCACGTCCACGGCGCCTCTGACGCAGACCAGAGCCCCGGCGCCGCTCGGTGCGCGCCCTGCACCCGAGCCTTCTTCTGCACATAGACCCTTTATTAAAACACCTCAACTGGCGCAGTCTGATGCCGTCCGTTTCCTGCTGAGGCGTGGACTGACACGCCCAGACCCCAAGGAGAGAGGCCGCGCTCATCTCCGCACACCACTCTGCGTGCCCCCCTGTGCTGCGGGCCGCGGGCGCTCCCGCTGTGTCCGAGATCGCTCGGGCAGGCAGGGCACGCCCAGGCCTCCCGCCCCTTTCACACACCAGGAGTCCTCATGCGCCTCCGCAGATCTGAGCAGGAGGTTGCAAGAGTCCAATCACGCCGGGCAGGTGCAAGCACAGAGAAAAACCAGGCTCGAGGCATCCCCGGAGCCCCGCGCTCGTGCCCGTTCCCACTTAGAGGGCAGCCTCCATTCTGGTGGCAGCCCAAAGAAAGATGTTCCTGGCTCTTCTCTCCGCCCCCCCACCCCCCCGCTGTCTTTTTCCCTCTGCCTCTGAGATTATGGGCCTGTGTTTGCTGACGACGGCAGGTGCCTCGAAGTGCTGGCGTACACTCCAATCAACCTCCGTTTAGTGCAAACCACACCCGCCTTGGCAGCACTCCCTCCATGCTGGCTAGGTCACCCAGAGTCCCCCGGGCTGGGCCTCCAGTGCTGCGCTCTTCCTTACTCGTCCCTGGACACCAGGACTGTCTCTAAGCCTCGCTGCGCCTTACTCATTTTTGTCAATGAAATGACAAGAAGTGCAAAGACTGAACGAGAGGATGGACATCAAGGGCCAGCTTCGGTGTCCTGCCCTGTGCCTCCCCCCGCCACAGGGGGAGGGGCCTGCTGCGGTTCCGCCTGCACGGCCTCAGCCTGGAACCCGCCCCACGGCCTGGTTTCGGGATGAGGAGGACAGAAGCCGGAACGCCCAAGATGGGCCCCAGGACGGCTGTGGCCAAAGGGCTGGGAAATGACAGCGTGCTCAGGTCAGGGAGGGGACACTCTCTTTGATTGAAGCTTACTGGAAACCGCACACTGTGGGTGGGACTAACTGGCCACAGAAACTCTTCCCAGAAGTAATCCATGTGATCTGAGGACATTTTACTGATGAGATTAAGATGCAAAGATGCCATCGCGAAGCAGCCAACCTAAAGTCTAACTGGTGCCGCTCCAACTACAGACTTGCAAACTGTGATATCCTACGGATGTCAGCTGAAGTGATGCTACTGGGGGGAGAGAAACAATATCAATAGTATAAGGACTGATATTTATAGTGCATCTACATTGGGCCTGACAGCTTATACCCATCATCAAATTGAAGTCTCAGATCAAGTCCAGGCAATGGGTATTCAAATCCTTATTTGACTGATGGGGAAATTAAGACTCTGATAGCACAGAGCTTAGAAGTAACTCTGGATCAAACTCTCACACTCCCAGGAAGCTGATGGATATAATATGCACAGTGGGGACAAAGCTAAGGCTACAAATTTAGGTGTATGAGAAGTACATCGACATTATTCTTAGGTAACTCAGCAAATTTATATTCTGAGTCACCATTCCATCAGGGTGGCAGAAATTGAATCGCTGCCCATTTGGATCCCTGCCTGGTCCCTGACATGGGGTTAGAGCTGAGTTCTGACTTAAAAGAAGAAACAACAGGCCCCAGATGAGGTGTTTCATGCCAAGTCCCAGCAAGACTTAGCATCTCACCTACTTTCAGTTTCAGCTTCTCCAAAAGTGGAAACTTCAAGCCATCAATTGGGATTTCTGGGGCAGCGCTAGTGAGGTCATCTGCATGATGGACCCTCCTGCTTTCCCAGAAATCTTCCTGTGCTTGTCTTGCCCTCTTTCTGACTATGAAAATCTTCCACTCTTGGCAGTGCCTTTCTGCTCGCTCGCGAGACCATTGCCCTACTACATCGCCCTACTCATGACTATTTTAATAAAGCAAATCAGATCTCTAAGTTTATTTGGGTGAATTTTGTTTTTAACGTGACTCTACATGGTTTCCATAAATTTCTATGTTTCTAGGGAGCATGTGGTACCAAAGCATGTGTGGGAGCAGTGCAGGGTGGGAGGAAATCTGGTCTTCATCTGGCCGGGGGCAAACTATTCCTCCCTCCTTGGGCCAAGCAGGTTATGCTGGGGGATGGAAACATCTTTTGTTCCATGTGTGCAAACCTTCAGATCTTGCCAGGCTTTCAACTCTCTCTACAGCTCCTCTGGATGCACGCGAATCATTGTGTTGCTGGTCCACCATGACAGCCTGAAACTTAGCACGGAGGTCAGAGACGGAGGTGCTGGCAGAGACAGTTCTCTGGGATTATGCACCTCCCGAGGTCCCAGCCATGACTGGGCCTCAGGTTCCTTCTACTTCTGGATCCCCTGATCCCAGCTGGGGGGCTAGCTCAGGCTCATGTCCCCGCGTGGAGAGCAGGGCTTAGGGTCACTCTGGTGTCATAGACTTATCACTCGCCCTTTCATTCTTTTCTTTGACCAGATGCAGAAAATCCTGTTCTTGTTGGTGGAAAAGGTGGACAGGCGGATCCGCTGTTCCTTCTCTCAAATCTTGCCATGACCTCTTTTTTAAATTTTTATTTAGTTATTTTTCTATAGTCCAGAGGTGTTTTTTTTACACCTGTCATGCCATGAATTCAGTTCCAGCAGCTTGGGCTCCTCTCCATTTGTTCTCATGCTGTGAGCTGCTGGGATGGGGTGGGGGTGGGGTGGGGGACAGGCTGGCGCTTCAGAGGAACTCAGGACCTTTCTCTTTCACTTCCTTTTTTTTCTGATTATTTTCTTTCACACATTCAGGAATCTGTCTTGGCTCTAATAGTGCTTAATATACTCAATATGAACACTGATTCTCTTGGCCTTTACTTGTTTGTTAACAACAACACCAACTGCATGCTGGGTAACACTGTAGATGCTTCCCATGTTGCCATGGTAACTTTTGTGGGGCATTCCTTTTTGAACAGTGTCCATGACCTTGATAGCTACAATACCACCTTTTGTGTAGATTCGCATGTCTGTGGCTCAAAGAGCACCACCATGTTTCCTAAAAGGCCTACGGGACACACAGCTGGGCCTCTCCTCTCTCCCTGCCTTTGGTCATTTTGGCTACTTAGTGGAAAATGGCAGTTCCTGATCAATCTTTTTTAAATCTAAGGAGTTAGTTTTTGAAACACAAAGCTAAGAAGAGTTTCCATTTTGTCCTTGTTTTCTGCTATCACATGTCTTCCTTGAGCCAATGAATACTTAATGATTTACCTGTCTTGACAGAAGGAAATGCTAGGAAACAAATGCTAATTCTTTTAGAACTCTTATCTCATCTACATGGAAATGCCTTTCCTTTCTATTTAGTTAAGAATAGTAAGAGCTGTAACTGCAAGGTGGCTGGGACTGCCCCTCACTCCATCTTCCCTCTGTCAATGGAACATATTTTCTCTGTGGACAAGATACAAGAAACCAGACGAAAGATCATTGAAAACTTGGTGTCAGAGTGAGTGACACAGTGGATGATGTTGTTTTACTGAAAGGGGGCAAACCTGGGGAAATGAGGGAAGACTCTGGCTGTAAGTCTTCACTTGCCGGCTTTAAGACTCAAAAGTAGATACATGATGAGAAAAAGTAACAGAAATTATCTACTAAGGGAGTAAGAAATGGGAGAGCAGAGAGAGAGCTTTCACAGCTGACATAGGGCCAGATGCAGTTTGCCCTGACCCAATAGCATCCGCTGAGCAGAAACCAAGTTCCAAGCAGACGCCACACAAGGCAAACTGGCGGCTTCTCCACAGATACCCCTTTTCACCAGCAGCTTAACAGTCAAAGCCCCCATAGCTTAATTGCCAAAAATCCTAAGCTCTGACGGGATTTCCATCAGCCCCCACTCAGGGGGTGGAGAATGGGACGCCTCACCTTCTACCCGTGAATTGGCTGTGAGCACCGCGCACTGACTTGTAGACGCTTCTCCCGCTCCTCTTATATTGCAATGACAGTCAACTGCTACTTCTCAGGAAAGACCTGCTAGAAAGCAAGACTTACACTGACCTTGGTAGTTGGCCTCAGAATGGGGACAAATTCATGACCTCCACCATCCAATTTCTTTGGCTCTATCATGCCCACATCTCAGTTTTCCCATCATTCTTTCCTTGGCTCTCATATTGGCCATCAGATTTTCTCTAGGAAGAACACAGTGGAGAAGGTCAAGTCTCAATTTTCTGAAAGTTGTATATTTATTCTAGTCTTGCTTCCCTTAGACCCACCCAAGATAGCTTGGTGAGCTCAAGCGTGCCCCCAAACACCTGAGACTGGTCAACTTAATGTGTTCCTATATTGTTTGGAGAAAAAAAAAGCTTACACATGGTTAAAACACACACACACACACACACACACACTAAAATCCAGCAAAAAAGGTGATGTTTCACCATTGACCTCCCTCTTCAATCCAGTGCTTCTGATCCCATTTCTCAGAGGCAATCATTCTTAACAGTTTCTTGTGAGTCTTTATAGAGACACATACATCACACATTCACAAACTCTCCCCGCAGATTCTAATACATTCTGCCCATTGTTCTGCCCCCAGTGCTTTTCACTCTATGGTATACTTACTACGTTCTGAGCATCTCCCCCCAGATCATTCCATCATTATTACACACCTAATTGTTGCTCCTAAACTCCTCCTCAGTCCTCCATGCATCATTATATCCATCTTTAAAAGGAAGTTACCTTCTTCCCTATTTGAAATCAGGACTGTCTGAGGCCAAGTCATTATAGAATTATTAGACCTCTGCCATTAATAAACCACTTGAGAATACTCCCAGCAAACATAATGGTACCACAAGCATGTGACTATTTGTGTTTTCTTGTGAAAAGGCATTCAAGTCTTTTGACAAGATAGAGACCTATATTTGTTCCCTGTTTTTATTTCTGTACCTATAATCTATGACCACATTTACACACTAAAATAAAGTCGCTCAGTGTGCTACACGCCTCCAATGGAGTCTGTCCCAACTTCTAAAACTGGAAGCTCTAGTGACCTGTCCTTGTTGGTCATAGTTTCTATTCTAATAATGTGACTTTTTGGTAATCTTCTACATCAGGATGGAAGCCCTTTTTAAAAGGAAATGTCTGTCACTGTACTTTGTGGCAGGGAAAGGAACTCTAATCATCTGAAAAGAATCCTCCAGTTCCTGATTTCTCATGCTAGAGAGGCTGTGGGACAGGAGTGGCCCTGGGCAGGGTTGTCTGGAGTGATTCCCAAGTTTCCCTGCCAAACAGCCTGCAACTCTGCGGGCCCTGTGCACTTCTCTCTAGGAGCTGGTGAGAAAGCCAGACTTTAAGGGGACTTTGGGAGGAAATAGAGGTAAATGTGAGTTTCGTCAGCCATCTTAGACTGAAAGTCCAAGTTAATATTTGGGTCCATTTGTGGTAAGTGCTTTGAAGGATAAATACAATGTGGTGTGAAAAGTGTATGCTGGAGAAATCTAACCTGGTCTGAGGGGTTCAGGGAAAAACTTCCCAGAGATACATTTTAAAATGTAGCCCTAAATTTGAAGTTAGACTTTATTTAGAAGCAGAGCAATATGCTAGATAGCCATTAGAAATTTCCTTCCTATTTATGATTCACTGGTTTGCCAAGTTGTATTCATGTTTTTTTTTAAATAATGAAGTAAAAATAAAAGAAAATAACAAATTCCTTTTTAAAACAGAGAGACAACAATCTGAAGTTGCAAGGAGCTGAGCTCAGCATTTCAGCCAGCCCTCTGGCTCTGCTTGGGCCTAAGAGGACTTCACAAAACCTTTGGGTTTTTACTGGGACCTGGAAGGCTTGGCGGGGGGTTACCTTCTTGTGGAAAAGAAAAAACTTACTACTTCTCTCAGCAATAACTATCTCCCCTTAATTCTCCAATTTTATGAGGGAACAAAAGTCGTTATAGGAACTGTTAATGAAGTGCAAAAAGCAAAACTGATCTTCCCATGGAATTTAGGGTAGCTAGAATTTATATTGCCTTTTTAACATTATAATTGGTACTTGTTTTATTATCATGACCATACCTTGACCTTCAGCATGTGGGTTAGAACTACTGTTCAAATAACTTGCTAAGAGGATAAACTAATGGTTGGATTATAGTGGGGACTGAGAAAGGAGGCTTCTTGCCATATCTGAGTTTTTGAAACTCATGTGGTGAAAACATGCAAGACTTTCTCTAGCTTAAAGAGACCTAAATGAATGGTCCAAGTCTCCAAGTTCAGATTGCCATAATATTCATTTAATGATGCCTTACTTACTTCATAAAGAGTCTCCAACTATTAGCACAAAATTCCAAGAAATCTACTTGAATGCATTGTAAACATACATTTGGTTACCCTATGGACATCATATTCTAACTCCGATATACGTAACAATGTTCGCC
>PVIJ01021641.1:0-18060 GCA_004024925.1 Scalopus aquaticus | reverse complement strand
ATAGGGAAGCCAGGTGGGAGAGAGACACCCAGCAGTGGTGGGGGGGGAGGGTGGGGAGGGGAGGATAAGGGCACAAAATGGAAGAGAGGAGAATATAGGGGACCATGGAGATGGATCACGGGTGTATTGGTGGTGGGCTGCCCAAGGGGAATACAAAATGTAAAAGACATAAATAACACTAAAAAAAAATAAAAAAGAAACAAATTAAAAAAATAAAAAAATTAAAGTAAAAAAAAATTATTAAGTATAGAGGATAAAGCTTAATTTTATGTGACTGCATCTTCCACCAAGGTATTATAGGCCTGATGTGAGAAATTACCCAAAGGTAAACAGTACTTTTGAAATATTTATTATTAATTAAAATTTTTTTGATATTAGTATTCCCCCATCAGGTATTACCACCATAGAGTACCCACCAGCTATTCACCCATGTTCCATCTCGACAGACCGTTGTGCTTCTTACCCCTCCCCTACTCTCTCCCCACCTTGTTGCTTCAGCTCTGTAGTCAGTTACAAAGGGTTAGTTTTTAAACTTGTCTTCATCTATTAGTGTAGTTACTTTATAGCCCACATATTAGTGACGCCATCTGGTCTATGTATATGAATGTATATTTGGTTGTGATGTACTGAGAGCTATAAGCAGCAATTCTAATGATTTTCTAATTTAGATTACTTATAATAATAAAAATATTTTCAAAGCATTTCTATGATATGGACACCTACTATTTAGTGATAATCTGATCTTCTGGGCAAACTGGTATATTGCACTTATCTGCTTTCAAGAAAGATGGGGCCACAAGACTTTCTGCAGTCAATGGTTTTTTGAGGTGAAATTATGTATGTTAATTCTAGGTGAAAATACTCAAATATCAATAATCAAATTTTAAGTTTGTTATTTTATCTGTTGCATGGACATAGAGTTACATCTTGGCATAATGGTAAAATTTTCAACATGTGAAGAGCGTCTGTGGCAGTGGTAAAGAAAAGAAACGGCAGTCAAGGAGCAGCTGTAGGATGCCAGATGTTCTAAGCAGGATGCCCTCAAGAGCAAGGTCCTGGCCTTCTTGACAGAGAAGGTTGGGTCAAACTGAACACTGGATTTTGGGCTTTAGGGAGGGTGAGTCACTGATGTACCCCAATCCCTACCCATGGCTCGAATCTTATTAACAAGGTCGTCCACGGATTGGTCCCTGGGACACAAAGAATATCAGTCAACAGCCCCCCACACGTTCCCAGTCATACATCAGGATGTAGACCTATTGCCCCAGGGTAATCAAGAGTCCTTCTCTTGTCTAACTTGAAAGGAGCCTTGTACCCTACCCCCATACAGCTGCACTGGACAGCTGCAAGAACACTAGCAGGTGGCATGGACATGAAAGAAAAAGTGCTGTTTTCAATCACTGAGTTTTGTTTGCCATCATAACATAATCTAGTCTATCCTGACACAGCAGTAAAGAAGAATCGTCACAAAATTTTATAGGCATTAAAGATGGAGACCTTTTGATGGTAAGCGTTTTCCATCAAATGTTTCCAAACTTCAGAAAGTATTTAAAAAGAGGCAGATACGCGCTCTCTTAATCAAGTATAAACTATGACACATTGGGCCTCCCCGGTGGCACAGCGGTTAAGCGCTGTGCTGTGGAGCTGTTGGTAGCAGCGACGCGAGTTCGACGCCCGGCCAGGGAGAATCCCACATGGTGCGGCAGACCTCTCCTGCCTCGCCCGCTGCTCCCCTCAGCAGTGTGTTTCTGATCTGCCTGTTCTGCTCCCCACGCTGTCTCTGGTGAACCCTCTCGCTGCCCCACGCCTCTGGCCTGTACCCCAGCTTGTATGTATAAATAAAAAATAAATCTTTAAAAAAAAAAACTGTGACACATTATTTTAAAAGTAGTGATACTCACTCATGATCTAACCCTCGAGACTAATATGTTAAAAACAATTTCATTTGTAATCAAGTGAAATATCTTTTACACCTAATACTTATGATTTTATAAATAGATCGTATACTACATCTGAAGGAATATTTAAAGATTGATGTACAAATTCATCAGAGGGAGGGGTGAGAACAAGGTGGGCCAGAGCACAATGGAGCTTGAAGGACAATGGCGCATTGGTGGTGGGTGCCCTCGGGGACTGCACCTGAGGGGGAGATCCTGTCGCTCCCAAACACTACCCATGAGATTTCAAAACAGAAAAAGAAAAAGCATGAGAGAGAAGTCCAAAAGAGAGGTAACAGAGATCAACTGAGGAAGCATTAGGAAAGTTAGGAAGATATGAAAGCTATGGCGGTTATCAGGACCTAAAATACAGTGAGGGGGATCTCGCAGAACTGGGGTCTAGACATACAAGTTAGGGTTGTGTATGCTTCCAAGGCTTAGCGAGTCCCCTAAAGAGTTGGAAGTCCACATGGGAGCACGGCCCATCTGGTCTAGGTAACTCTGAAGGTAAACAATTAAAACTGGCTCTGATACTGGAAAAAAACATAAAATGAAAATATGGAATTTGTAGTATCTATTTTTGTTGAGGAGTAAAACTATTGCTGAGATGAGACCCACAGGGAGGGCGAGGAAAACAAAGAAGCACGTTCCATCCTGCCTGTCACTTTCCAGGGACACTACTGATAGCTGGACACTGATAGGGCAGCCTGCTGACAGAGGACACATGTAGAGTTTAAAGACCCAGTTCCCACAACATGACAGTGTGTAGGATGATGGCTTTGGAGTTGAGAAACTATAGCTTAATAAATGACATAGGAGAACTGGCTTTTAATTTTGATTTTAAATACTTTTAGTACAGTACTATAGATGCTCTAGCTTTATAAAATGAAAAGATCAACTTCACATATTTTCTTTGTCCTAGAAGAGTTTATCTAATATGTGAATTTACTATCCATTGAAAGAGTAAATGCAATTTGAATCAACTCTCTATGATCATTGTCAGATTGGAGGAAATTCTGTCCAATTTACTTTCAGTCATATTCCTAGGATGTGTATCTTTTCTACCTTTGCTCACTTTTGGACCACTTTCTGACATTTGAGAAAAACTTTCTTGTGTTGTTCTTACTTGATTCCCTCTTTGTCAAGATATTTTCTTATAATATCTGATCTTTGAAATTATGAAATAAAACTAATTTAGAATATAGGGATATCTTGTAGTGTAATCACAAATACATAATATGAGAAGCTTTAAGATACATGCCAACATATTCACACATGTACACAAATAGCCTCATTTTGAAAAATAAAATCTTAATGTAACACTTTCTCAAATATAATGGAATTTTAGAATATATTTGATGACTACTAAATCATGCACAATAGTTGAAATTGGGGCACCTATGTAGTTCTCTCTTCAACATGTATTTTAAAAACTTGTTTAAATTAGGTGCATTGAGATTTTAGGGACTACATTAACATACCTTTGAGGTAAACAAAGTCTGGTTGGACTGTGTTTAGTAGTGTCATTTATCACTAGACTTGAATTGGACTATTACTAAGATAAAAGGAACATGAGAAAGCTTTTGAAAATAATTAGTTTCCTTTCTTTATCTCATAGATCTTTAATGTTCTGTGTCCCCTCTAGGGAACTTTCTTCACTGATCATTTGGGCCATCTTGTCTAGAGATTCCAGGCCAAGCACTGCCTTTGAAGAAATCACTCCTTTCTTTTTTAGCTGGCAGCTTCCTTTTTTTTTCAAGTTTTTGGATCTTTTTTGAACTTACAATAATTTTATAATCTCCAACTTGAGACCAATGACAGTGGAGTTAAACATTCTAGTGCTTTGAGGCTGGCACATTTATTTTCTCTAAGTTTCAGGTGTATTTTCAGAGCATATCAGGAAGGAAAAAAAATTGTTTACTTCTTTCTAGAAGAGAATGTGAAAATGTATTCATGCATTATCATCCTTTCCTAAACCATTCCTGGTTTATAGCAGAAAAATGCTGTTTAGAAGATGTTTTATTTGGATAAATAATAATTTAAAATTAAAATATCAAATTTGTTTAGGTATGTAAAATATGTTCCTTAGGAAAATACATATAGAAATACGAAAGGAAAAAAATCTGCACATTTTCTTTTATTAATCTTTGCAAAGCATACAAACGTTTGCTTTTAAGCAGTTAAATGTCAAAAAAGGAAATTTGATTTTACTGAGAGTGTTCTCTAAAGGAAAATATCTCTTGACCTTGTCTTTTATAGTCTTTTTTTTTTTAGCTGAGGCCATTTTCCCTCATCTACCAATAGAATTATTCTTTTCTTCTGTCTTTACTAGTAGCGTTCCACAAACATGACTAACTGCAAAGCAAATCTCCCAATGCATGTGTCAAAACAATGTGATACATGCCTGAGTGCAAAACCAGAAACAAAGCTCTGGTGATGTTTCTCAAGAAACACTTAATTAAGTTGTTGTTCATGCAGTAAACGCAACACGAGGCTCTTGGGTCCGGTATTCTGAACCAAGGGACGACACAGCTTCACAGTCTCTGATAACAGGACATGCTTTGAGTAGAGCAAAAATACTTGCCCAAAAGGGAAGCAGACACTTAAGTAAACTGTCTGACTAAAAACTAGTTTCACAATTCCATGTTCTTTTAGAGGCAGGGACAGCAAATTGGTATCAAATCAGCAAAATAATAATTTGGAAGCGTAATCTCCGTTTGGCTTTAACAATGAAGGGAAAATTGTTTTGGAATTATAATTAGGATGAGTGCAATCTTCTTATTTTGAAGTCAAGTGTACTCCTTTATACTAAGGTAGGATGCTATCAATCTTTTTAAGTTTAAATATGTGCAGAAGAAATAAAATTCTAGTAAGGAGGACTGGAAGAGTGAACTCTAATTTTTATAATGCTGTGGGGCCAGGGCCCCAAGCACCGCCAGGCTCTTTTTGGAGGCTGCAAAACAGGACAAGAGTAAGGGAGCCCTGGGCAGGTCTGACAACATGTCTTTCTTGCAACAACAGGAGACAAGATACACAGGTGGCAGCAGCAGCATCTGCCCGGAATGCACTGCCAGGTGGCGCAGGCCCTTTGGTCCCCTGGGGCCTTCTTACCCTCTTCCCACCAGCCCACTCCACACCCCCAGCAGCAGCAGCAGCAGCAGCAGCAGCAGCACCAGCACCAGCACCAGCACCACCCGCACCCGCAGCACTCCCCTCCCTGCCATCAAAGGGCTCTGTCAGCCTTTATATAATTCATAGACAAAGCCTGCTCAGAGCCAGGTGTGTGTTTACAGTTAAATAAGAGGTGCAGCAAGTGCGCTTGTGTGCCGAGGTACATCAAGGCTACAGAGTGTTTATTGATAACAATGTCCTTGCTAGTCAAGGTTACATACTCTTGGTTTAGCCACCCACAACAGAAGGCCACAAAAGAGCCTGAGAAACTTTATGTTTTTCACTAGTCCCACCAATGCAAATGTTTTTTGCCGGCTCATTTTTAGATCATTCATTTTAAGCCACTTTTGCTAGCTTGTTTAAAATCAAGACAACACAAACTCAAAATCCATGAAGATAAACACATAAAAAAAATTGCCTGAGTATGAAATGTCATCTCCTAATTAAACAAAAACACAAAACAATTTAGAAGCAAGTCCACCTTAGATGATATTGATCATTTGATAATTGTACATTTTAATTAGTCAAATGAATTATAGAAGTAACACTTTTTTAAAACAAATATTCTGACGAAATAATGATAGTTATCTCTAGACACATAGTAAATGAATCATTGTTTGTGTACATCTGATTTTTACCTTATAGTATTTCTTCCCTAAATTGTAAAAAGTTATTCTAGGAGTTCTGTTAATGATATGTCAGGTAACAGCAATGTTACAGAAACACAAAATGGCTAATTTTACTAGTGCAAAGAGACAGGACACTTTTCAGGGTCAAGTAAAGGTAAGCAGAATGCATGCCATAAATTTAATAAAAGCCATGAGTAATATAAAAGGACTGGTGTAGAAAACAGTAGAAAAACTCAATATAAATCACTCTACGAAGTTGTCATAAACATTTGATTGGGCTTTCCCAAGGTCCAAAACAATTTCATTCTATTTGAAAATATTAAATGTTTGAAAAGCTTTTCCACATTCTCTACAGATAATTTCTGGATGCAAATAAGTAGTGGTTCACATATCAGGGTCGGGAGGAAGAAATGAGAAAGAAGATGTTTCCTGCTATTGTTTCTTATTGCAAACAAGATCATGAGAGTAAGTGCAATGTCCAGACCACATCCCATCATCTTATGTCCAGTTTCCTGGGCATTGAGAAGCACTCGGAAGTTCTTGGTGGCAGTATTCTCAGCAACACATCTTCCTGCATTTAGGATGGGAGCTAGATAATGCTACTTCAAATCATTAGCAGAATGATTTCTCCTGGTGATGGGACTTCCATGCCTTCCCAGTAAGTTTATAATTTTCTGCATTAAATTCATTTCTGATTCAGAGAGGTAAAAGGATTTCAGTTTTCTGCACTGAAATTGAAGATAGATACAAGGCTTAAAGATTTGATTGTTACTGATAATGATGAATGAAAGGGGAAAACTGGTAAAAAAAAAAGACGTCTGAAAAGAAGGGGAAAGGAGATTAAGTATATTAGTGATTATTACTTACAATACACTGGTAACTGTCCTTATCATTTTCATAAGTGTGAATTGTCTAGGTGACAGATGTGAACTTAGAAACAACAAAAATAATAAATCTACCTATATCCTAATCCTTACCCCATTTTTAGGTTGAGGTGAGAAAATGGCAGAAACATATTTTATATATGCTAAACCTGTCCTTTCAACACATGCACTAACAGTCTGAGCTAGTATAACTTCTTTGGAACACAACCTTAGAAATGAGTCTCTTCCTTATGTATAAATTTAAATGTCTAGTTATTAAAACTAAAAATTTTCAGATTTTCTCATAATGATAACTTCCTTATTTTTATGAAGATTGAAACATTAAAATTTCTCCTCATCTAAGTCCTTGCTTGCTAATGTCTTAAGGAAATGTTGGTAAGCTTATCATCACTTTGCAAATACTCACCCCCTCATATCCACTTCTTTATTTCAATGTCAACCACACTTGGAATCCTTTCTTCCAGAGGTAAACCACTTTTCCTACTGAGCAAATCTGGGTTGCCTCTTTTTGGATCTCCCAGTTCTGTTCCGGGTGTGACTCATGGACTAGAGTCCCGGCTCATGTACCTCAGGCTCTCCTTAGCTGCCCAGTCTTAGCTAATTCTATTTCCTTTGGAGAAATTCTTCCCTTAAATTATTGAGGCTACTAACTGGACTCAATAATATAGGCTAATCAGTATGCTACTGCTCCCCATTTGCCTTCTATATTCATTTTTTCATGAGTTTTCCACTGCCACACTTTAAATAGAAATCCTGAAAATCATCCCTGTTTGCCACTATTATAGACCAACTTCTGCAAAGTACTTACAGAAGTATTGGGAATGACACAGTCATACTCCTTTCTCTGTGCCCTAATATGAAACCCTCAACTTCCTCTCTGGAAGAGCCTTTGTCTACATCTGCCCTCCCCCCATCCTCACCCACAGCTCCATCATCTTCTGTTCTAGTAGATTTGATATTCATTTGTTCTGAAACAAAATAAAGAATAATTGATAGCAAATGTAAATAAGCAAGCTATGAAATATTTAAATTATCCAAAAATTTTTCCCAGACTTATTTTATTTCCTACTTTATTTTATTTAAACAAAGAAATTTGCCTCTAGAAGATAAACTATGTAGGAATAAATTTTCTATTTTAGCAAATACTGTATTCTCAGACCTCAATAAAATCCTTCATACAAGACAGCACACATTTAATATTTTATATGAATAAACAAAAAGGAATTAATGAATTTGACTTTACACAAAGATAATTATTAAGAGTACATGTTGAGTAAAATTTACTATGATCATTGAGTACTACTGGTCAGTAGGTACACATTCATTTTTTATACAGGAAATGTAACATTTATATGTAATGCTGAAAATATAGTATACATTCAACTAATTGCTACCACTGATCACTTTACATATTCTCAATTTAAATAAAAAGAATACAGAAGAATATGAATTATCTAGATGTCTTTGAATCAAAATCTCACCAAAATAGAGTAAGAGTGCATCTAACACAATGACTAAGTACTAACGTATCTATGACGGGTACACAAGCTTTTTCTTCCGCCCAGAGCCCGGTACATTTTTTACCAACTAACTTTACAGTTCAGATGGTTAAACCATTTCCTATCTACATAGGGAATGTAAATTAATTGAGGTTTTGCTTAAGTTACACACAATTAATAATGTGTTTCTGTTTCCAAAAATGTACATACCAAATCAGTCACAGATGCCTTCTGGATTATTCATAGTTTTGGATAATCCATGCTGCTGCTTTCTGATAGTTGAAAATTATTTGTAAAAGCACTCCAGAAATGTGCAAATTACTTAAAATAAAAATAGATCTTTTCTGTACTTGTAAGCATAATTTTGATATTTATACTTTGGATATTTGTGATATAACATCTGTCTAAGATTTTATGTGTTATTTAAGTTAACTATGATAGATTGAATAAATTAGTGGAAAGATTTTTATTAAGTTATAATAACAAAAATAAGGATGTTTAAAAACAAACAGCCTCTATATATTCTATTACACCTTTGAGAAAATGATATAGATATATTAATAAAGATATATATATATATATATATATATATATATATATATATATATATAAAAAATCAAGTAATAACTTTTTCTCAAACCCAATCCACTGAGAAATCCTTTGGCCTTTATGAAAGTTTGACTTAATACTTTAATCCTTTCTTACCAAAAAAGCTGCATTCGCCTAACATTTATTCATCTTTTTGGAACAAATAGTCACTCCGATATCTCTATATATGCAAAGTTAATTCTGCATAACAAATGACTCAACCTTTCTCAGAGTTCCAATCTTCTTCATATAGCTGGCTTTGTTTCACTGAGAACAGTGGTTGATATAAAAGTTTTTTTCAGGGGCCTCCCCGGTGGCGCAGCAGTTAAGCGCTGCGCTGTGGAGCTGTTGGCAGCGGCGACGCGAGTTTGACGCCCGGCAGGGGAGAATCCCACATGGTGTGGCAGACCTCTCCTGCCTCGCCCGCTGCTCCCCTCAGCAGTGTATTTCCAATCTGCCTGTTCTGCTCCCCGCTCTGTCTCTGGTGAACCCTCTCGCCGCCCCACGCCTCTGGCCTGTACCCCAACTTGTATGTATAAATAAAAAATTCTTAAAAAAAAAAAGTTTTTTTCAGCGTGACAGTATTTTTATAAGTAAAGAATATAAATTTTAGCATGATATGGCATCATCTGAAGCAGAAATATGTAACCCATGTCAGTCACTGTTAGAAATCTTCATAGCTCTCTCATAGACTGATCCACTTGTTATCTACTCACTCACCAATGCTGGTGGTATTCATTGAGTCTACTGTATTTCCAGAATTATACTAGATACTACCTACTTATAAACAGAAGAAGACAGTACTTTATAGTAAGTTCTGTGATAGAGGAGAGCACAGGGGCTGTGGGAGCAAACGCATAAAATCTTCTACTTGGAAACATCCAATTGTAATTCTGCCTGATTAGTAAGACCAGCTCCTTTTCTTGGTTATTTTGGTATTCTAATGCATTCTTAATTTTTCCAAAATTATTTTTAAAAATTCTCAAATCACTTTTGTATTGGAAACTTTCCTACCGCTTTCCTGGCAAACTCCATACTTCTTTCATGGCTCATAAGACTTACTGATTTTCCTCTGCCCACATCTATAGACTCATCTCTAAATACTCCTTAAAATATTCAACATCATAAAGTCAAACAACATGAGTTATACTTCCCCAAATTCATCCTTTGATCATTTTTCTGCTTGGAATGCATCTATCCAACTTGTTTAAACATTCATATTTTTAGACTCATGTCAGGTTTCACCAAATGAGGAAAACTCTCACATTCATTTAGCCTGCATAAATAGCCCTCAGAGTGCTTTCGTAGTATCTAGCACTTTCTTTTGAATGTCTTTTATGTGCCATAAAATCCTCTCTGCCATTTTGGACTGGAAAATATTTGAAGATAGAGTTTTATTCATTTATGTATTCCTGGTTAGCTGTGGGTGTAGCATGCAAGGCTCTTTTCAAGTTAGACAAGAGCAGGACGCTTGCTCGCCCTGGGGCAACAGGTCTACATGCCCAGGTAAGAGGTATTAACAGAAATGCTGGTGGGGTGGGGCATTGACGATGCACGTTGGTCCCCAGGGACTGATCAGTGGAACAATGCCTTGTGAATGCGATTGGAGCATGGGTGGGAGTTAGGAGTATATCATTGGGCTCACCCTCTCTAAAGCCCTAAATCCAGTGTTCAGTTTGACCCACCTGGGATCTTGCTCTTGAGTGCATCCTGCATAGACCATCCAGCATCCTACAGCCTGCTCCATGACTCCTGTTTCTTTTCTTTAACACTGCAGAGTTGTTAACACAACAGTTAGCTTCTCACACATAGTAGGTAGTCAATGAAAATCAGTTGAATTGAAAATAATTGTGGAGCCCCACTAAATTGCGTCTTTGTCATTTTCCAGCTGAGCAATTCACCCCAAGGAGTCAAGAACAGAAATGTATAAGACTTAGGGATTAATATGGCATTACCTTCTCACTTCCAAAGTGATATGCTCACTTTCAATCTTTTCCCCATTAAATTTGTGCTCCAATTGTGTGTGGAGATCCAATTTTAGATACTTATAATAACCGGAGCTCAACTGGGGACTTTCTGTGAACTAGCACATCATGATACATTTACACACATATATGAGTATGAGTCTAGAGTTTTCATGTACATTTTTAGCATGTCCAATATATAATACAGGTCCTGAGACGACATATTTTCTTAAATGTTTCCCGTTCATTTATTTATAATTATGTGTTGCTTTACAAGAGGTATACATTCTGAGAAATGAGTGGATAGGTGATTTTGCCATTGTGTCAATGTCATAGAATTAGCAGTAATTTCAACATAATTGGGTCTAAACTTTCCTTTCAGTGTCACAAACAATTTGTGGTGGCTCTGACTGTTACGGTACAGAGAAGGATAGTCTGTGTCTGATCTTCAGTCCAGGTCATTATAGGTCTTTCATATCTGGTCTTTCTCAAATTCCTGTTATCCCTTTTCTTTCAAAAAGTAAATCCTTTAGCATACTTGAAACTTACGTAATGTTATAATGCAATGCTTCTTCAATAACATAATAATAACAGATCCCTTAACAGTTCTGTCTCTTTGCTCTTGTTCTTTAAAATCACAGCTGTGAAGCACAATGTACTATGGTGGTGGACTATGACTATGGAGAGTACACTACCACTTTGTGGTGATATCTGATGGGGAAATACTCCCATTACCTTAATTTAAATTAATTAATTAATTAAATCACAGCTATGTAGAATAGAACATACTTGACGAGCTAGATATTACCATCACTGTAAACACAAGATGTATGAAGCTGCTACCAGAATAAAAAGCTGTAACATTGCAACAACTATGAAATTACTAACCAAGAGGAATTTGGGGACCACTGTTGCATATAAGTGAGTTATGACTGAAACTTCTTTATGGACAGATGACTGTAGCATGTATGTATTTAGAAACTTCTCTTGAGTGAGCGAGTAAATATTAACCAATCACTGATACAGGGTTTGCAATATTATAAATTGAGAGCAGAAGGAAAGAATACAATCCTAGAATCAGTATGACAGGAACCTGAACTCAATTAGGGCACCGATGAATCTTCCCCTGGGCTATAAGTGGGAGACTTTACCTTACCTAGGTGACGTTCACCTTACCTAGGTGAAGTTGGCAAGAGGGGGAAACATTCCAGGCAGAACAAGGGGGACATGCAAAGATGCAGTGATAAGAAGCATAACCTAAATCAAGAATAAAAAGAATGACAGAATGTTTGAATCTTATGGACCAGGTGATGTGTGGTGTGAGATTAGAAGAAAGAAATAGAATGTGGGGTGAGATCATGACTACAGTAAGGATTTTCTTTTTCTAGAAGCAGTTAGAAGCAATTAATAGGTCGTAAACAGGAGATTATGTCAGAATACTTCAGTTTAAAAACAATGAAAATGTGAGCAACAGAATATAATGAGGTCAGAAAACATTGGGGGTGGGGGCTGGGAGTCTGAAAAAGAGATGAAGGAGCCAATTGACGTATATGGAAGTGATGAAATAGATATTAGGTAGCAAGAGTAAAGTCAGTAAAAATTAATGAGAGATGGGATTTAATAGGTGAGAGGGAACGTTGTGTCAAGTAATAGGATGACTATTGACTGACTTTCCAGGCCAGTAAGACTGAAAATGTATAATGAAATGATTAATGAATGATACGGTAAAATACTAAAGGAATAATATGGTCAGAGTGATAATAATATTGAAATATTTTAATAGAAATTTGAAGATGAAAAGATGAAGTCAAGGATAATTTAGAGTCTAATAATTTTCAGAGGTCATTAGCAAAGAAAAAATCCTGTTTAAGTTTGGGGACTTGAACTGTGCAGTAGACTGACAAAAACAAATATGAAAATTCTATAAGTAGAGTGATATAAAGTTAAAAGTCGGTTGATTAGAATGAACAGAACTAAGTGCAATGATGATTGTAATGAGGAGTTCAGTAAAACATCAACATTGTTATTAAGGGAACTACAACTGATTAAGCATGAGGAGAGAAAGCAACTGAGCCTGGCATTGCCTCATCATGGAAGATGGAGGAATTGCAAGATCGCTTAGGAGAGAGGGAAAGTGATAATTGCATTACAAGTGCGAGAGCCAGCCTTTCTGTGGGAGGTTGCAGCAGATCAATAGTCTGGAATTTGTACTGCAGCATATGGACAGTGTGGCTCCAACTCCACCTGCAGTTGAGTCAGGGAGAGTGGGAGATGGTAATATTGTCATATTTGTGCCATACCAACATCTTATGTTTTAGGACTCTTGATTCAAGTCACAAGTACAATTCAACTTGACTGTTTTTTTAAAAAAGGAATTTTTTTACTCTCATAATGTAAATTTATTTAGTGCATACTTTAGTGTATCGTTTAAATGATGAGACAGTTTCTCTCCCTCTTTGATGAGTGAAAATGTCATCAATAGAAAGGCTCTAAAGCATGATGGGCAAAATAATTTATTTTTTTAAGTATTGTAATTTAGGCTTTATTTTTCTTTTTTAAAATATATCAATTGAATTTTTTCTTTTTTTAATGTGTTACCATTGGTTTACAATACTGTATATGATTTAGGTGAAGTGATTTATATCTCTTCAGATGTATTCACCACATCACACCCACCAACAAAGCACCCATAAATATTTTACTATAAATCATTGCCTTCAGGTTCCCACTTTAATGTTTAGTAATTCTAATTAACATTTTAGATTATTTTATATAGACATCAAACCAACAGAGGATGGAAACCTGCCTGGCATCTTACCGTAGAATAAAACTTTCAGTGTATTATCTTCTGCTTAGTCTCAAAAGTGGAAGAAAAGAAAGGGGAAAACAGTCATATTTTAGAATAAAATATCAAGAAGTGTCAGAAAATAGAAGAAAAAGTAAATTTAGGGGGATCCTTTGGAGTCCATATTTAGTTTTGCTCTAGCAAAGGAAACCTCAATTTTTGTTGTGATGCAAATGGCTGCCAATCTATCTTTTTCCCCTTCTTACATAAATTAAACAACAAGGCTAATTGATTCTGGGACATTGTAGCAACTAGTCAAACCCAATTTAAACTGCTGAATCAATAAAGCAAATATATATTCTTACATCTAAGAAGAGTCTATATTTTACTGAGTAAAGCTTAAAAAATAGCTTAAGTAAATATCTATTGCAATTGGTCCCTTTTTTCTTGTGTGATAACTGAAACACAAAAGTTTCATTATTCTGAGTAAAAATTAAACAAATGTATAATATGAAGTCAAACTGACTTCAAATTATCTTGATCCTATGCCATATGAATTGATTTAGAAAATGTGCGTAAATCACATAATGTAAGTGGTGTAAGAGTGGAAATCTCCTTTCTTTTTACAGTGTGTTTCTCTATTAAAGTAATTGATGTGTGACATAATCTTGGCCTTCTTAGCATCTTCTCTTATTCTTAGTCAGGATATGACGAGTAAATTCTTTGACTGAGAAAGTTTGAAGATGAACTGAACAAACATAATCAACATTATCACTCTTCCTTCTCTTAGGGATCTATTTGACATCTTCCAGAGAAAATACATTCTACTCTGTCTTTGTTCCTATCCTAAGTTTAGGTCAGGCTTTATATCACATATGGCACCACTGACATTTGAGACCAGATAAGTCTTGCATTAACTGTCTTGTAGGATATTTAGTAGATTCCTGACTTACGCATACAAAGTACTCTCCCATTTATGGTAACCATGACTTTCTCCAAATATTGCTCAATATCCCTTGTTGGAGATTGCCTCCAGGTGCGAACCGCTACTTTGAGGTCTGTCTTCACAAGGAGTGGACTCAGATTCAGTGGGTGACTTAGCTTAGTTATACTTACCTGGAATCAAATGCTATAGTAACTATATCAGTAACTAAGTTGATACTTTCTTTTCATGCAACTTCTTTTTCTCTTAAACAGTTCAAACTTTATAATGGCTATTGACTATAGGTCTTTTACAACTTTAATTATGAAAAACACGATTAGGCTTTTTTGAAAAAATTGAATACGGGCCACCCTGGTGGCTTAAGGGTTAAGTCTCAGCACTTTCACCACAACAGTCTGAGTTTGATTTCTGGCCAGGGAGCTAACCCACAATGCGCAGAAGACCTCTCCTGTCTCACCCGCTTCTCCCCTCAGCAGTGTGTTTTATAAACTTGCCTGTCTTGCTCCCCACTGTGTGTTTGGTGAATCCTCTCACCTTGCCCCCCCCCACCCCCTACATCTCTGGCCTACACCCCAGTTCTTCTAAGCAATAATAATAATAATAATAATAATAATAATAATAATAATAATAATAATAAAGGTTCTTATAAAACGAGTATGTGGTATGAGTGCACTAATGGGAAGGAAGAGATAAAATATTTAATATAGTAAATATATATATAAATGTAAAAATATAAAACTAAAATAAGTCTTTAGTTACCTGTCAATAATTTCTCTGAAAGCTGTATTTTCACTTTTTAAGCAGACTATTAATTCTTTAGATATGGAATGGGATGGCAAGTGTTTCAAAGAGACCAGAGCATGATCAGAAAAAGAGATATATTTTCCTAGCCTCACTTTTTCTGGGAAGTTTTTCCTGAGATTAATGGGTGAGAGTGTAGACTCTGGTGTCAGACAGGCTTGAGTCATTTATTAGTTCTGTAACTATTCAATATAAAAGTTTTCTGGGATCTTATTTTTTCATCTCTGAAAGAGGCTTGTATTAGTATCTTTTTCATACACTTTTATTTTTGAAGATTACATTAGATAATGTGTGTCAAGTACTCATCACAGTATCTGGCATATTTATAGGAGGCACTAAAAAATATCATAGCCATTATTCTAATTCACACTCCAAATAATGACAGCAGGACAAGTATCTATTCATGATGTGCTCGGGGTAGAAAGCAGAGACTGTTGAGACTCTGGAATCAACAGAGATGTGAGAGACTATTTAGGGTTGAGACTGCGGAGAGCAAGCCGGTCACTCAGCAAGCTGAGAATGATGTAATAAAAGAGACTGTGAGGCTGGAGCTTCAGTGCACACAGAACATGCAAAAAAATGCAGCTCAAAATGTGGGAGAGGGACATTTTCAACAAATTACATGAAGAAAAGATCCAAAGAAAACATCTCCATCATTAATTGTTTTGGCTGGGGAGAAATGTTTTTGCTTTTTAGAATGAACAATTTGAATTAAAGTGAATGCAGAAGATGTCAAATAAAATCCCATAGACTGCCCATTTCTGAAAGTTTTTCTGTTTTGTTAGAAGATAACCAGAGAGGGCAAGAGAATAGGATGACACAAAACAGACACCAGTGTCATTATTGAAATATTTCCTCTAGCCACAAAAGCTTTAGAACTCCATTGATTTGGGAATGATTATTAAATAAAAATTATGACTGTTGTGCTTATTGAAATTATCAGCATCTATAATACACAGTTTAATTATATAGTAACTGCTTGATCTTTTTATTTAGCCAGTTTTGAAAGGATCCTGTCCAAAGATTGTTAAAATGAAAATAGATGAACCCAGGTGGACATAACCAACTATGCAGACACAGGGAGTGTGAGCAAGAAATAAGTTCTCTCAATTGTGTCTGACAGCTGTATTGATTCTCATTGTACAAGTGGTGCCTGAGCAGGGACTGTTCCCAGATAACTCATTCTTCCAGCTGTGGGTAGGAGAGACATTTTCACATTGTGCTAACTGGGATCAGTGCCCTTGGGGTACAACAACTTCCCTTTTGTCAACCTTTGCCCTGTATACTTACTGGGAAGACATTGAACAAACCTGGGTAAATAAGCAAGGAGTCGGGGTAGAGGAGGTTTGAAGCAGAGAGTGCTGGTACTGTGCTTTCTTCTTTCTGTCTTGGTCACACTGATTGGTTTTGAAAGTCCCATTGCTAGGAAAATAGAGAATTGTCATAGAGAAAATGTAACAGTAAAGGAAATGATAAAACTGAACACCTTTTCTTATGCATTCTACTTTGAAGAATTTTTCCTAAAGGAAAATGAACTCTTGGATTATTTTCAAATTTTCCAGTTCTCTCTCAATTTATCTTTGGCTATCTTGATTTAACACTCAGGCACAATGATTAGGCTGTTACAACTTCCTTTGAGGCTTATGAATAGACGGAGTCAGGTACTCCACTGAAACGGGAAAGGCAAAGTGATTATCCTTCTCTTCTGTCTTCAGACTCCTATCATAATTTGAAGAATTCAAGGTGCTATATAACTCAAGTCTAACATAGTTACTTCCCAGACTTCACTTTACATGGGAAAAATGTTAAATAAAAATATATAGATTATTCTGTATATACATATATATATATATATATATATATATATATTTAAAGATTTATTTATTTATGCATACAAGAGCTAGGGTGTAGGCCAGAGGTGTGGGGAGCAGAGGACTCACCAGAGACAGAGTGGGGAGCAGAACAGGTGGACTGACTAAAATACACTGCTGAGGAGAGCAGTGGGTGAGACAGGAGAGGTCTGTTCAGCTATTGGGTTAGCTCCCTGGCTCGGGATCCAACTCATGCTGCAGTGGCTGCTGGTAGCTTCATAGTGCTGAGACTTAACCCCTTGTGCCACCAGGGAGGCCCCAAGAAGATATATTTTTTTATCCTAGAATTTTTTTTTTTTTTAACTTCAAACAATATTCTGAACAGTATTGGTAAGATAGAGATCTTGTTTGGTAGGTTTATCAGTTTCATCATTGTCCTGGTAAATTCATAATTTTGAGGAAAAGTATGTAAGCCAGTTACTTCAATATTAGAACATCACTGTGATAAAATTCAATTATTTTAATATGTTAAAAAGTATTAAAATTCTGAACTTGGGGAGTAGTGAATTATATTTTAAAAGCTTTAAATATCATTGTTGAGCTGCTCTGACCTGGTTATATAGAAGTTTCTCAAAGGACTTTGAAAAGTAAAAGTTCTATGTTATTATTATTCTTTTTTTAAAATATATATTTTTATTGTTATTTATGTCTTTTACATTTTGTATTCCCCTTGGGTTGCCCACCACCAATTCACCCGTGATCCATCTCCATGGTCCCTTGTGTTCTTTTCGATTCCATTTTGTGCCCTTTTCCTTCCCTCCCTCCGCCTCCCCCCCCGCCCCCCCCCCACGCTGATTGTCTCTCTCCTATTTGGTTTCCTTATAGTCCTGTTATAAGTGAAACCATTCGATATTTTTCTCTTTCTTTCTGGCTTATTTCACTGAGTATGATCCCCTCTAATTCCATCCATGTCGCTGCAAATTGCATGTGTTTATCTTCTTTCCATGCTGAATAGTATTCCATTGTGTATATGTACCACATCTTCTTG
>PVIJ01021640.1:0-18060 GCA_004024925.1 Scalopus aquaticus | reverse complement strand
CCCCCCCTCCCCCCCCCACTGATTGTCCCTCTCCCACCCGGCCTCCCTATAGTCCTGTTATAAGTGAAACCATTCGATATTTTTCTCTTTCTTTCAGTGAGTTCGGTTTTTTAATGAGAAGGACGTTTGCAGGCATCCTGTTACAATCTCGCCTTCACGTTCCTAACAATTCCGTAACGCAAAGTCAGAATTAGGCGCAAAACTGCAGCGACCTTAACTAACGCGAGAGTGCCGATCGTGGCTTGACGTGTGCGCAGCGTGCGCGCTCCCTGGCCAGCGTGCGCCCCCTCATCTGAACTGCAGAGGTAGCTTGAAAAGGTGAACAGCAAGTCTAGGGCCCTTCTGGCATCTCAGCATTTCCCTTGAAGCCATCCTGGAGTTGAGAAAACAACCTCGTGTTACTTTGATTTTTCCCATATAAAATCCTTTTCTCGTGCGCTCCTGTGCACGTATACACACCACGAACAAAGCTTTGACAAGCGGTTGACGCAGTTGCTGCTTCTGTCTGTGACACCCCGCGATGTCTGTTTTCATTCTGTCTCTGCTGCAGGCCTCGCATCCGGCCTGCCTCACCCTACCGTGTCGCAGGCTGCAGCTCTACGGCGCCGCTCTCAACCAACTTGTCTTACACTTTGCTGACTTGTATTATTGACTCGGGGAGCGGGGTTGATAGATGTGCATTTCACACGCAGACAGCTGAGCGTGTATCTTCAACACAGCTGCAATCTGGAGAGCTATTTAAGTCTTCATTAATAAACGCTACCAGCAACAGGTGAATGGCTTATTTATTTACCCCATGGTTAACTCAACCCTCACAGGTCCCTAGGGGAAAAAAAAATTATACTTGTGGAGTCAGACAAAATCTAAATTGTGCTTCTGTTTTCTCTCTTGCTCACAAGGCTAATATTAATATGGGCCAAATTTGGGGCTGCATTTGTTTCAAACAAATGTAGAAGCATTTTATATAAACATATATGGATCTAGAACTTTTTTTTTTAAGAAATTACGATAAAGGGCAAAAAACAAAAAAAGAAAAAGAGAAAACTAGATTGCATTTGACATAGGTGGACTTAACAATAGCTTCTCTCTGGAAGCTCTTTTGCAACAGCACTTTGATGTTTCTCTTGTCAAGAGATAAGGTCTGTGCCCCAGATTCTGGGTTCCAATCCTGATGTTCCCCAACAGGACGGAGGCCTGTGACCTGCTCACTAACACACCCTTTATTGGCGTTTCCATGTCTCCCTTGCGCCTTTAAACAAAAATTCCCCTGTGCTTCCCAAATGCACTGCCTGCACCTGAGCCCTTGTCTCAGAGTGTTCTCTGGGGCTCTTTTGGCCTGGATGGTGGCCTCCAAAAATCTATCTGTTAAAGACCTACCTCTCCAGTCCCTCAAAATGCGACTCTGTTTGGGGATTGGGTGTGTAAAGGTCAAGGAGGTGATTAAGTAAAAACGAAGCTGTTACAGTGGATCCTGAGCCAATCGGACTGGTATCCTTCCAGGAGCAGAAATCTAAAGCAGTGAGACACCAGAGGTGTGAGACACATGGAGGGAGGCCCTCTGGGGGGCAGTAAGAAGGCAGCGGTTCGTGGCAGGCCATGCAGACAGGCCTTGGAGAAGCCAAACCTGCCAAACCAGAATCCCTTGATCTCAGAAGTCCAGCCTTGAGATCTGTGGGAAATCAACTTCTGTTGCTAAGCCACCCAGTCTAGGTAACAGAGGACTAGTAGAGGGGAACCCCAAAATAGGATACTATCTCATGAAGTCATTAGGAGGGGTAAATAGGATCATTTGTCTCAAGGAGGCACGTGGCTGGAGAAAGTCTCAGAACCTGCCAGCAGTTGCTCTCATTACTGTTAGTGGTAACGGTTACAGGGGTAGGAATAGGAGCATCATCATTGCCACCAAAAAACAGTAGCTGCTCTGCGGTGCCTTGAAAGATTCACAAAGGACAGAGAAGAGATGTGGAAAGATTGTGAGGATGTGACTTTGACACATTCTTTTTTAAAATGTTCATTTTCTACATCATTGTTCATTTTTGCACAGCATTTGACTTCTCCCCTCAGGTGTAGTCCCATAGCTCTTCTACCACCATAGCACCCATGATCCATCACTATAGTCCCTGTGCTCTTCCCTCCCCTGTTTTGACCCCTCTGCTTTCCTCCTCCCCTTCTGTATGCATCAGATCTACGGTAAGCCTGCAAATTTTGTCTTTTCTTGATCTTTTGTTTGGTTTCTCTGATATTTATCTTTTTCCTTCTGACTTATTTCTACTTAGCATATTTCCCTTCCAGCTCCATTCATGTTGCCGCAAACGACATGAGTTTATCTTTTTTGATTGCTGAGTAATATTCCATTGTGCATATATATATATATATATATATATATATATATATATATATATATATATATATATATATATATGCCACACTTTTTGACCACTTATTTGTTTTGGACCACTTGTGTTGGTGCCATGTATTGGCTATTATAAATAGTGCTGCAATAAACATAGGAGTACAAATTTCCTTTTGAACTAGTGTCTTTGTGTTCTTTGGATAGATTCCTAGGAGTGGAATCGCTAGATCACACGGTAGATCCATTTTTAGGGTTTTGAGGAACCGCCACACGGCTTCCCATAGTAGTTGGATCAGTTTCATTCCCACCAGCAGTGTAAGAGGGTTCCTTTTTCTCCACATCCTCGCCAGCATTTGTTGTTGCCAGTTTTTTTATTATGGGCTATTCTCACCTGTATGAGGTGGTATCTCATTGGGGTTTTCATTTGCATTTCTCTGATTATAAGTGATGTTGAACATGTTTCCATATACCTGTTGGCCATTTGTATTTCTTCTTTGGTGAAGTGTCTTTTTAGTTCTTCTGCCCATTTTTGACTGGGTTGTTTGCTTTGTTTGTTTGTTTGTTTTCAGTTGCATTCACTCATTCTTTTGTTCAATTAACAACCACAGACAATTATTATAGGATTATAGATGCTGGAATTATAAAGCACTACACTGTTCAGTACTCCAGACACAAGTTAAAATAATGTGTGCACATTAGAACTGCTGTGAAATAAAATAAAATGTAAAACTTCCTCAGTCATACAACTACACATAAGTGCTATGAGTGACCTGGACTTTGGTCCAGGTACATAGCAGAGAAAACATTGTAACCAGGAAGACAGTTCTATTGGACAGTGCTGGTAGAGAGGAAAATAATAAATTCCTACTCTCAATGAATCTTAATCCATTATAAATGCAATACGACAATGGTGATATTTCCGGGAAAAACACTCAGAGCTTCATGCTGTGGGAGGCCTGTCTGGACTTTGGAAGGGCAGTGACTCCAGACAGGGTATTCTAAGAATAGCAGATGGCAATTCAGATCACTAATGGAAAAATTGCCAACAATAGACAGGATATTCTTGCATTCATACAACTGAATGCCAGCTCTGTGAAAATACCACTAGGCCGGGTACAGCAGGACACACAAAAATGGAAAAGCCACAGACTTGTCTTAAGCAGATAACAGTTTAGTTAGAGAGATAATAGATATCCACTGACAGCCCCAGTACCTAGAAGACTGAAATTAGTGTTGCATGGGAAGTAACTGTCCTAACAGCAGCTAGCATGGCTTGAGCTTGGCATGTGCCAGCATGGTGCCCAGAGCTTGACAGATGTGCTCTGATTGAATTGTAATAATCACCCTAGTAGGCACATTATCATGGTCATTTTACAGGAAAGGAAAATAAGCACAAAAAATATTAAGGACGATGACCAGAGTCCCCCAGCTTACAAAGAGTGAACCAGCAGCCAGGCCCAGAGCCAGCGCTTTAAATCCCTAACAGTTAGGAAAGCAACTGTGTGGCTGGTGGCACATTGTGAATAAGCCAGAAATCATGGGGGACCCACTTGGGAAACATCTACACACCTGTCTTTCTTTGGGTTTCCTCCAAAGCTGAGTGGGAACCGAGGACTCAGGTGCAAACGTTTTATTTGGCAGATAACTCAGGAAGTGGGAGTGAGAGAGGAGAGAGAATGGGAAAGAGAAGGAGGGAAAGCCAATGTCGGGGTTGACACCAAGGTGACTGCTGTGAGCAACAGGGCATCGCTTCCATGCATACAGGACTCGGCCCAGAGTTGTCCAGCTAAAATCGGGACTTAACCCACTGATGTTTTTTCACCAGCTCCCACTGATGGGCTGGGCTCACCCAGGAGTGTTAACGGTCCCCATTTCTAGTCTGCACTCCATAACCCTACAGATTCCTGTGACCCCAGTGAGAGCCAGAGGCAGAATGTAGGACTCACATCACTGCCATGTGCACTAGAAGCACTGGGTGAGTCTAGAACTGGCACGCCGCCAGGGCTGGTTCAGAGGCAGGTGAGGGACACACCATGGGCATCAGCTGTATATACTGTATAGCTCAGAATTTCCCCTTTTGGACTCATGAAAACTGATTTTTTTCCAAGCACAGGTGTGTGGCCTTAGGCATTAAAAGGGCATCCTGACCAAACATGGACACAGTTCTACCTTCATGGAGTTTATAGTCCAGTGGAAATTAACTTCTGATCAGTTTTTAAACAGGAAGATTCTCAATGTCCATCAGATTTCTGGAATCTATACTCAAAAACCTCCCACTGTTGTGTGAACCACTGAGCTCCCTTTCTGGTTATACAACTGCTTTCCCGGGAACTGGCTATGTCCCAGCAACTACTAAGCATTTTTCTCTTAAACTTTAGTTGGCAGAATTTCATTACTTTCACCTCATTTAAGCCTCTAGAAAACATCATCCACTTCTCCACTGGGTCCAAAACATTACTCAGAACTGAACATGAGGGAGAGAGGGGAAAAACCACAGAAGCAATATCTCTAGGATTGTCTGTTCCAGAGCCAGATGCCTACCTGGTCATTTCATCTTTGTGTATATTTATACAAGGCCCTTCAATTCCACCTTGAGTGCCAAAGTTAGGTGAGAAGAAGGAAGATGAGAAAATCCACTTTATTAAAGTCTAAGATTTTTCACTTGAAGTTTGACAACTGCTTTATATCTCTGAACTCCAAGAGCAAAATTTCTCATGTGAAATAATATTTTTTTAAGAGGGGAGGGAGAGACTTTAAACAAGGCATGGAAATTAAAGCATTAAATTAGAATCTAACTTCTGTTGACACAGAACAATTTTAAAATCTCTTTCCAAGGGAAGCTGTGATTTGAGGCATTTGGTATAGGGTGGCTAGTGGCCACTGAAGTACAAGGAGGCACGATGCATGCACAGTGTCCCTCGTGGACCCTATTGAAAAGAGACTATAGGTGGTCTGTCCATACTTGAGAATTTCCAACCCTCATTATGTCAATTTTTACATTATGTCTCTGACAATTTCTGATTGGTCAACTTCTACTCTTTTGCCCACGCAATTAGCCTGATTAAATCCATAATTCACAGATTTGTGCTAAAGAGGAAAATGCTCTATTGTTAAGATTGTCAACTTTCAACATCACCCCACCATTGATCAAAATGGAGGTGAAAAGAGGGTAGATGGATTAATGAAGACAGTCTTCAATATTGCAAAGACATATGTCTTACCATGACTGATCAGGATTCTGGCACACTGGCACCTTCTCAGGCATGAATGATGGAGTTGATCTGGGTCTATCTGGATGCAATTCATTGAGAGTCTAACATTAGGTCTAGAAACCTACATTTCTAAATAGCCCTTTGCCACAGCACAAAATCTGTTTCCACATTCATATAGGCTGCTTCATTCTTTTGTTAGTAGATAATGTTGACATAACCTCTGAATAGTTCTTCAATCTGGAGGCATTCTAATCTTTTTTTCCATTAGGTCTCACTTGAACTTGATCCTGTGTGCTTTTCTCTAATCACCAAACCATTTCTCATAAGCGAAATAACTACTCTTGGGAAGCATCTGAAATAGCAGTAAATCTATGTCCTCCTAATCATTTTTCAAGATACCTCACCTTTGAAGTTAAAGATGAATTAATCAAATGAAGAATTAACCAAACATAGTATCTGTTCTACAAATGCAATAAGAAAAA
This sequence comes from Scalopus aquaticus, assembly GCA_004024925.1. Classification (NCBI taxonomy): domain Eukaryota; kingdom Metazoa; phylum Chordata; class Mammalia; order Eulipotyphla; family Talpidae; genus Scalopus; species Scalopus aquaticus. Next base: position 12,013 of record PVIJ01021640.1, on the reverse strand, counting down.
GAAATGCAATGCATGCATGAGAAAGAAAGAGATAAAACTAATTATTTTCAGATAATATAATTTAACGAGAAAATACAATAGGATTCCGGGGTCACAGAAGTAGTTGCAGCAAAGTGGTCAAAAGGAAGGTCAGACACAAAAATTAGTAAATTTCCTATCTACCAAAGCTAATCTGTTATAAAATATGATAGAATAATAGATTCTGTACAAATTAGCAATAACTTATGAAACTATTTAAGAATTATAGTCACAAAAAAATCTAAGACTTTTCTGAAGAAAATCAAAAACTTTTCTTGTAGTACAAAATAAGACTTCATAAAAGGCCCAGCAGTTCTATTGCAAGGTATTTGTCTTAGAGGAAAACAAATATCTGCGTATTTGTATACAATGTTCATGGTAATACAGAAATATCAAAGACAACCTATGCCTCCATTAGTAGATGATTAGTTAAATAAAATATGGGACAATGATACTAAGAAAAATATTGAGTATTGACATGGAAAGAGTCAAAGAGATATGACTAAGGAGAAAACACAGCTGCAAGAAAATAAATTTATTTCATAAAACCTGTAGGAAATACTTCTAAGACACAGAGGCATATTTTCTTTTATGAATGTCTATACTTAACCAACATTAAGTAATGTGCTACTCAACTCAAAATAATGTATTCAAAAAAAGGAAAAGGGAGAAGACATGGAAAAACAAAGCACAAACTTGGACTCCTTGGGTGTCCTTGAAGTTCCTGCCTCCATGTCCTTTTCCTTCCTGGCCATGCCCTACCTGAGGCCTGAAGTAGATGAAATGCAGCACCTTGGAGGATGGGATCTGGTTCCTGAATGACTTCTGGGGGGACAAGTTGACAAAATCTTAAGTGTGAAGAAGTTGGCTCCTGGTGAACCGAACCTTGACCAAAAAAAAGTGGGAGTTGAGAGACTGCGGAAAATGGTCCCTGAGAGGCCACAATTTCATGTAAAATTCCCACCTCAAGGTGTTTATTAGCCTTTTATCTCACTTAGAATGCTTTCTGCTCCTAGGTATCAACCACCACATGCGTCCTAAGCTCTTAATAATGGGCAAAAGGCCTTGGAAGAGCTAAAGAGACAATGGAACCTCAGTCCGGGTCTGTGGCATCTACAATTGTCCTTAAACTCTGCTGGAGAGAGGAGACAGAGAAAGCCCAATAAACCAAGAGATTACCAGCCAGAAGATCCGGAAAAGGGAGATGCGAAGGATCAACTGCTCACCTAGACTCTCAGGCCCAGCTCATAGAACTTCATTGGTTTACCCCATCTGAACTCCTGCCACTTATTTAAGATTCACTCATACTTTCCTTTAAAACGAAGAGCCAACACTTTCTAAAGCCAGCCACGGGACTCCCCACTTACTTGCATTATTTCACATCATCTTCACCAAAGCTCCATGATGTGAGCTTTATTATTTTCCCCATAGCATAAATAAGCCCACTGAGGCAAGCACAGTTAGATGATCTGCCCTAGGACACAAAACTTCAGGAATTTAGTAACCATGTGGCATGTGGCAACTGTTTGCTTATCAAATGTGAGTAAAGAGAGTCTAGAAGAGCCTTAGGGAAATTGGGAGAAAAGCTGCGCAACAGAGCCCATACAGTGAAGAAAAATCCTTAGAACAGAAACTGCTGCAGTTCCTGAAAAAAGGAAGACCCACCAAGCCCTGTTATTTCCAGTTATTAAAACTGCCTGCTGCCATGGCAATAAGCACAGCAGGTACTCACACTCCCTCCCAAGACAGAATATTTATGATTCTATTAAACATACACCCTCAGTGCCTCCTATGAATGAAGACAGGTGGTTTGCATCTTCCCAAGAAGGGATGTCTCTGTTTTATCTTGTCAAATTAAGCACACAATTTCCATTATTCCTTTCTTGGGGCAAGGTGGGTTGGGTGGGAGAACGGAGAGGATGATGGGGTTAAAGTTGGTCAGATTCAGGAGAACTTTATAGTTTAGAGGCTACTTCAGCAAAGCTTAGAATGACACTGAGCAGTTTCTCCCCATGTCTTCTCTCCCTCCCTCTTTGCTCTTCCTCTCATGTTACTCCCCTGTGACGACTCACAGAAGCACCTTCGGACCCAGTGACTCTGTGTAGGGTGCAATGGTGTCACCTACAGAGCCTCAGTATCCTGTGGCCTTCTGAAACACAGCCTGCATGTTTCAACATAGTTCCTGAATTCAGCTCTCCTCAAATCATTCCATTTGAATCAAGTCTTCCTGTTGGGAACCTGACAGACAGAGAGTATGAGAGCCTACCCAAGACTTTGGGTAGACCCACTGGGGAAGAGACCTCTCTCTGCTGAGGGCGTAATGTGAGTGGAAACCAGCATGGGACAAGCTGCCTAAGAGTGCAGCCAACATGGAGAGCTGAGTCAGAGGCAGGGGGAAGGTCTCCCTGGTAGCACAACGGTTAAGTCTCAGCCTATGAAGCTATCAGCAGCCACTGCAGCATGAGTTCGATCCCCAGCCAGGGAGCTGACCCACATCGGGCAGCAGACCTCTCCTGTCTGGCCCGCTGCTCCCCTCAGCAGTGTACTTCAGTCGATCTGCCTGTCCCCATTTTGTCTCTGATGAATCCTCTCACCCCCCACACCTCTGGCCTACACCCCAGTTCTTATGTGCATAAATAAATAAATCTTAAAAAAAATAAAGAAGGCAGGGGGGAGGGGAAAGGGTCTCTTCCTGACATCATCCCTTGAGCACCTGACTCTGGTCACACCTGAAGACAGTCTCGTCCCTAGTCTTACAGCTCTACCAACCTGTTTTTGCTTAAGCCACTCTAGGTGCATTCCTTCACCATTGATAAAAAAGTCCTGGCTTATCCATTGTCATCCTGTCTGTGGTATGATCCAGGCTGGAGGGAGGGGTACACTGTCTTCAGCATGTGACAAGTGGTTGTCATGTACTCAGAGACCCTGGACGAGGCATAAGCCAGCCAATGGGAAAGATGGGAAGAGAGGTGTCATAAAAGCGATCACAAAACCCCCATTATTGGACCTCCCTGGTGGCGCAATGGGTTAAGCGCAGTGCTGTGGAACTGCCGGCAGCTGCAGCGCAAGTTCAATCCCCAGCCAGGGAGCTTCCCACATGGCCCAGCAGACCTCTCCTGTCTCGCCTGCTGCTCCCCTCAGCAGTGTACTTTGTCAATCTGCCTGTTCTGCTCCCCACTCTGTCTCTGGTGAACTCTCTCACTGCCCCACACCTCTGACCTCTACCCCACCTTGTATGCATAAATAAATAAATCTTAAAAAAAAAAAAAAACATTACTCCTAGACCTAGTCTGCATAGGGTTCAACTGCTTTCTAATACAAAAGAGATAAGAGAGGTCAAGGAGTGATATGACAGAGTAAGAATTAGAACTGGGAATTTTTTCTACCTGGAGCCACGTGGAGTAGAAAATATTTTTTCTCTGAGCTCAGGTGTCCAACATGAATAACTCATGTGCATATACACATACTCAGGAATTCTTCCCAAAGATTGCTGTTATATTATCATGATAGTAAATTGGATTACAAATAGCTAAATCATTTTAAAAGCAAAAATGATTTTTAAAGTCCTTTGGAAAAAATTTCACCAAAGATGTGCTGCCTTTTTAATAAGTCTATAAGATGTAAGGAGAGTTAACAAGGGAAGTTTCACTTCAGTTTTGTGCAAGTATTCAAATTGCAGATCACAGGCTTTAAACTGAAAAGTTGATTGGAAAGATCAAAGAGGATTCCAGGAAGTGGTGAAGAAAAACCCCAATGCATACTTCAGAAAAATCATAGCCAAATACTTGACTCTCTTCACCTCTCAGTGGGAACCACTCACGCCGTCAGCTGCATCAGTTGGTGATAGTTTATGCGGCTTCAATTTTTTCCCTCATCTCTGTTCTACCGGCCCAGTAAGACAACATCCCTGAAGGCAGGATTCATAACCTGTCTCTTTTTATCGCACCTTGGGACAGGTAGGAACCTTTACTATTTACTTTTAAAGCTGAAAATTAAACAAAGCACTTTAGAACACATCTAAAAAGAATTTGAAAGAGGCTTCCAAGTTGGTTACTTAGAACATTGAAAAGCAGCTGAAACTTTGCATCGCAAGCTGCTGTGAAGTTACATTTTCTCAAACATCTATTGTTTCTTTGTTCCTTGCCTGAAAATGTCTCTCCCTGGGATGTTAACCTATAACAAATAAATCCTAAAATACCTTATTTTCTAACCCAAATGCAGTCCTTAACTCTGGTTGCTTTCTTAGCTGAAATTACTTACAGGAAGAAAAACTGCCTAAGTGTCTTTGATTATTACAGAATATATGAACCGTCATCAAGCAATGCCAACTGTGTTACACACACACACACACACACACAATGACTCATATGGAACTGTATTTAAATCTGCCAATGTGTCACAGTTTGTTTTTTGATGGCAAAAACAAGAATTATTATTACTATGTGGATTCCCACCTAAGGATTAACCTTAGTCAATGGATTTCATAACTGTGGCATTATAAGGTGTGCTTTTCATAATGAAGGAAAAATCCAGCACCAGAAAAGCAATTTGCAGTGGCTTACATACTCCCCCACCTCTGTGAGAGGAGAGGCAATGATTCCAGCTATGATTTTCTAAGCTTTTTGTTCCTAAAGAGGAATTTACCTGAATTCCCAGAGGGCAAAGCTGGGCGCCCACAAACCCAAGTCATAAGGCGCCAACCAAGCTTGTAATGGTAACGACATTTCTTTTCTTTCTGCTATTTGTTTGCTATGAAAGGAGTCAGCAATAGTCTCAAGTTTCTGGAGAAGAACAGGAAAGAGCCAATGCTTTCCCCAGCATCCAAGTGCAACCCCATTTACCACCTCCCCAGCATCCAGCCCCCACCAAACAACACCCCCCCAACCAGACTGGCAATTTTCACAAGAGGTGAGATTTGAGGTACTATTAACTGGGTCGTTCGAGTCTTTGAAATCTGGACAAAAGGGTGGTTTATTCTCTTAGCTATATTATTCCTCCTGAACTCGCTCTTCTAAGAATAACCTCTGTTTATCAGTTTCAAATAAATTCAAAGCTCTTCCAGCCCAGGGTGATTCTTGGGACACTGGGATTCTGGCTGACTCCAGTCCCCAGTCTCTTCACTGTTCTCTGTTCATTCTTTTTCACTCTGCACACCCACCACAGTTAGAAGATGTGTTTATTTTTAAAAGCTGTCCTAACTACATCCAATTAATTGACTTTCACTTCTAGTTAAGCAGAGACAGAGAACCACCGAGAAGCATGTCAGAGCAACATGAGATAACCAGGGTTACCACGTTATCACACTGTGCTGGTTTAGCTACAGCTCCAGACAAACAATTTTGAGGTTCTGAGGAGATGCTGTTTCAGGGGGTTAAGTGCAGAATTTCTATTCATTTTTAGAGATATAAAGAATAACTTCAGAAACCTGAGTTTGAGGCACTGCCTCAGAGTCCCCTAACAAAACTGTCCCCGGGGGATGCTATCCTATAGGTCTCTTGGGAGCTGTATCCCCCTTTCTCCCACAGTAGGTACCCCAGTGGCTAAACCCCTGGGGATGAATATCTTTCAAGACTTTATGCCCATTGGGTTTATAGATGCTTCATAAACACTGTTAGAACTAACCATCATAGTAACTCTATGAAGGACTTTATTTATTTCGTCATCTAACACTTTAACAAAAATTTATAGATTTATACACAGAGAGATTGTCTGAGCTCTGGGCACCTAGCACAGGGAAAGACAAATGAAATATTTTTCCTTGCAGAGTACACATTCTAGTCTGCACATACAGGCAACAGATGCACAAGGAAATCATTGTGCAAGGAAATAATGCAATTATTTGCATTAGATGATGCAAGAGATGATGTCACAGGCAATGCAGGGAGCACCATTTAAGTCACATGCTCAGGGAACTTCTCTGAGGCCCTGATTTTGGGCCCTAGATCTTAAGGTATTAAGCCCACTTTGTTAAATGGGAAATTGAAGCTTAGAGAAGTTCAGAAAAGAGTTCGACATCACATACATCCTGAGACTGTGCTAAGTTCTAACTTACAGTTGTTGCCTCCGGTTCTTCCTGTTCCCCACTAAACCTTGTTGCCTCCCAAGAGAACTGAATAAATACCCAAATTCTGCTCTGCATCAGAAGCTGAGAGAGCAGAGGTCTCTATCTAGTTAGACTGGGTAGAGAGAAGGATATTGCCCTCTAAAACAAATGAGAACAAAAAAATAAACTCACACTTAACCTCTATGATTGGCTAAACTATGTCCAGTGGTAAGGGATTCCTATCTAATTTTCCTTTCTCCATTTCTTTAATTCCTCCTTAATTTTTCACCAACATCAAAATATTCAATTTTTCCCTGAGGATGCTATTAATGGGGATTTAATTGAATCCCTATGTAAAATAGACTTTCAAGACGTGAAAGTTACATAAACTTCATACATAAGCCTATGCCTCATCAAAGTACAGATTCTCCATCCCCCATTTCACAAAAAAAGTAGAGACTTATTTTTTTTTTTAAAAAAAATGGTCAAGGGATTGAAAAGATGCTTTGATTGGGCAACATAGCAACTGCCTTGATGACAATAACAAGAAAAGAGGCCTTCTCTTCCACAGGGCTCTTTTCTTTCTGATACCAACTAGGAGACAAGAACCTGGTTTTTACTGACACCGAAGTACACAGCCATCTTTGAGCCCCACTGAAAAAAAACTTCTAGTAATTGAAGGGCTATTACCCAAGGACAGGAGCAATGGAGGCACAGCCTTGGGGGAAGAGCAAAGCTTCCAGTTCTCAGTGCAAGGTGTGGGAGGTGGGGGGAGGGCTCGATTTAAAGAGGGCAGCTGTGCCAGAGAAAGTTATTAGTGACAAGGAGAAAACAGTCAGGAAGGTCTGGTTGTGGCCACTCCTATTTCTCTTTAAAAATGGGACAGTTATTAATCTCTCCGAGGTGCAAGCAGAAAACAGCCCGCTCAATCGCACAACATCCTAACACAAAAGAAGGACCAGAAACCCAAGACTCCTAGAGGAAAAATGTCATTCCTCCTTGAATTGTCCATGATGGCCTGAAGTGATCCCTCTTTTTCAGGGGCCCCCTCTGAATGGTATGTTATTGCTGATGACACAGGATAGTTGGTGACAGAGTTGATGAACCTTTAGAACCTGGGCTTTAGAACCAGACTGAGGTGTCTTGGCTGTGTGACTTTACAGATGTGACATGGGGTTTTCATGAAAAAAAAGAGAGAGCCCTATTGTTTCTCTAAGACCTGAAAGAAAATCTATACAAAATAGCCTTCTGAAATATAAATAAATAAGTTTATTAATTAATTAATTAATTAAATAAGCACTTACTGTTTTTAAAATGGTAGTCAAGATTATAAAATCAGAGAAAAAGGGGGGAAGAAGTAGAGGAAAAGGAGGAGGAAGAGGAGAAGAGACAAGGAAAGAACAGCAATCCATCCAGAATCGCACGGATTGTTAATGAGCCGCATAGACTGGTGCTTGTTTAACATTATTGGCATGGGCATTTGGCCAAGATGTTTGTCAATACTGAGTATCTGTGATAACAGAAGTCTTTCATGTCATGTAAGCTGCAAATCTTTATATATTGAAGGCATCCTTTCAAAGGGCCCTCTCCACTGCTGAGCAGTGGATTTGCTTCTAAAAACACGAAGTTAACTTGTGACTGACTTTCGAGATTCCTGCCACCCAGACAAGGAACAGTCATGGTGAGTCCATCCCCATGGCCTGTGATAAGACCCAGTCCCACGCCACTCTGGGCAGAGGAGCCCAAGGGGAGAGTGGATCAGGGTTTATGGGAAAGAAGAGTTTCTTCCACACATGGCCTATGAGTGAAGAAGCTGAGATCCGGCAGCTGCCCACAGAGGGCGCAGAGCCGCCGGTTCAAAGAGGAAGAGTTAAAACCACGTGAGCCTCAGAGAAATGGGAGCTCAAGCCCACCTATATCCAAACCTCTTGCTATATGTCATAATGTTTGTCTCACTGTCAAATGAATTCAGAAGTGGCCCACACTTCCCTGCATAGTGACATGTATATTAGCGTATTAGTGTACTGGGAAGTCCTGTAGTAAAGAACCTGCATTCTGCTCACTTAGCTGTCTGGAGAATCTCCACTCTTCATAATACCTGCTGACATGCCATAGAACACACAGGGACGCTCACTGCTGTACAATTTAATAACTATCTCCAGCCCTTCCTCAAAAGCAAAAGCTCTCTCTCTCTAGCCATCTCTAGTGCCAGTTTGGCTAAGCCTTCAAGCTGCTATTTTGATCTACTGTCTTTAATATATCCTTTTGTCTTAAATTTTTCACAGCTTTTCTTTCCTGCAAACTTTGTGCCTGACAGAGGGTTTTAGAAGCACTCACTAATGACAAGTCTTCCTACTTAGATTTTTGTGTCTTAAGCTCCCAGTGTGCGTGCTGGCCACCTTCCCACCCTCCTCCATTCTTTCTTTCTTATACTCTTTTTTATATGTGCACCTCATTACACTCTTTGGCATATTTTCTAGTCTAGTATCTCTGGTCTGCTAAGTTGTTATTTCCTCAGATATATGGCTGCTGGTATCTAGCAGGCGTCATGGGGACTCTTGCTTTGCCCAGCACTGTCTCTCCCTCCCTGCAGGGGTGCAGGAGAAGCCCCCATATTGTAGTCTTACAGAAACCTAGTCAAGTCTCTGTAACTGAGTCTTCAGCGACCAGAGTCCTTTCCTGAATTTTCTTTTTTTTTTTAAGTTTCCTCTCTCTCTCTCTCTCTCTCTCTCTCTCTCTCTCTCTCTCTCTCTCTCTCTCTCTCTCTCGTGCGCGTGTGGGCCTCTTGCTCTCTCTCGCTCTCACACTCTCTCTCCCTCCCTCCTTCTGTCTCCCCCCTCCCTCTTTTCTTCCTTCCCTCCCTCCCCTCCCTCTCTCTCCAGAAGTTGTACAATAAGGATAAGAGTGGGGGAGAAGGGGAAACTGAGAGCCTCCTATGAAAGAAAATTACTATACAGTGAAAATGGATGAAACTTAAGACTGAGGACAACAGCAGAAAGATAGAGAGAAGGTTCTGCAGATGTTTACATTCTAACAGTTTCTAAACCTAACTGCATTTTGACCCCTTCTTGTAACATGATATTCAAATGTCTTTGAGTTATCCAAAATGGTAGCTGCAGACAAAGTATCCATGAACCAAATTCGACTGGAGCCTATTTTTGTAAATAAAGTTTTATTGGCACAGAGCCAATGCATTTCTGTGTTGAGAAATGTCTGTGACCACTTTATGCTGCAATAGAGATCTGAGTCATCTCATCAGAAATTGTGCCCACAGACTAAAGAGAGTCATTTTCTGAACTTACATAAAAAGTGTACTGACACCTGATCTAAAACAATTCGTGTTCTTCCAACAATTTCTCTTTTTGCCTAAGGTGCTCAGGGTGGTGTCTGCCACTTATCATCAAAAGTTACGATGAGAGTCGTCGCCAGATGAGTGAGCCTTGGTCTCACAACCCTCCATGCACAGCTCCTAGGCTGTCTAGGCCTGAGCTAAAGCCCTTACCCCCTTCCGTGACATCTCTCTTTCTGAAAATGTCTTTTTGGCTGGGGTTTTGCCATTCTGCAATTGGCTTTACAGGCTTCACATTAGGCTTCCCCTCCCTCTTTCCTCCCAGCTCAGGATATTAGAAACTTTTCACGGGGTCGGTGCTACTTCCCTTTGTCTTTGCTTTTTCCCTCCCCTGGTACCTGGCACAGTGAACACATGTAGCATCTTCAAGTAAAATTTCTCCTTCTTCCATCCACTTAGTTAAATCTTTGTAAAAAGAAGAAGTCTTTCAAACAGTCCTTCATTTTGCCAAAGACCAGCTCCTAAGCCAAATGTGAGCAGAGGATCACACCTTCCAGAAACAACTCCCCAAGCTCCGATCACTCTCCTTAGCACAGGCATCATGCCGTCCTACCCAAGCATGATTGGGGCAGTAGCAGCCTCACCCTGGTGCTGCTTGGAATAGAAGCTGATGGCAGAGCACAGCCACCTGTTCTGGCAAGGCCTCAAGTCATTCTAAGGCTTGCTTAAAGTTTGAAGCTCTATTTTAAAAAAGGATGGAGTCAGCAGATTTTTAAGCTCCATAGTAAACATGCAGCATTGAGGGCCCAGAAAATCAAAGAGATTATATAACAAGATATTATATAACAAGAGAGAACACAAACTTCCACAACATTTTTGATAAAACTCAATATTTGATATCATCTATAATAATAATAATAATAGAGTATAAGTTTATGTAATATAGTTCTACAAATGAGAAGATGGAATATTTTTTCAGGATAATATGTCCTCAATTAGGGTTCAAAGTTATCATCAAACTATTTCAAATGTTCGTCTGTTGAAATGATTCTTAACTTGTAGAGAAGGTGGTGGACTAGTTCGCAATAGATACACAGGATGTATTACCCACCTTTGCTCGAAATTATCAATACCTACAAGGAGAAGGACCAAGTGTTCATGAGACTTAGCAGAAGACTTGCATGGATCAGCTGTTTTCAACTGTCCAAGGGATGACTTTGCCCTTGGGAGATATTTGGCAATGGTTGGAGATATTTTTGGTTATCATAAGTCAGGGTTGCTACTGGCATCTGAAAAGCAAAAGCCAGAGATGCTACTAAACTCCCTACAACAAAGAACTATCTGGTCCAAGAGATCAATAGTGCTGAGGTTGAGAAACCCTACAGGAGATAATTCTCTGCAGCCCACTGCAGGCCAGTCACCTCTCCTTCGCCTTCTGACATATTCCTAAGTCATATAGAAAGTGCCCAGTCTAATCTCTACAGATGCCTTCCAGTTCAAACCTGAGCAAGATACCTTTAAAAAAGGCATTTGCAAGAAGCAAGACTTCTCTTCCTGGAGTTCAAAAATTTTGATTGCCAAAGCAAAGTTAATGTCAATTCTAATACTATTTAATTCAGAGCTATCTCTAGAGGCAGCCAAGAGCCTGATTTCTCCTGGTTTCCATAGCACTCAGAGCAGAGTCCCATTGTTTATTTATTTACCAGTTAGGAACTCTTCATAGTCTGGTTCTCTGGTTAACTTTTAGCCTTTTCTATTGTATTTATCCTCATGCCTGCACCTTAGGTTAGCTTCATTAACTACTTAGAAATTTCCATAATGTTCCTGGCTATCTCTCTTGGTCTATAGCCCTCACTTGATTAACTCCTATTAAGGTTTAAGGGACTAAGCTCACTTATTTCTTATGAGGAGAAAAATATAAACAAGCTATTCAGTAGGATCTTTGGCAAAAGAAAATATCCTAGAATGCCCTGGGTGTTAAGGACTCTGCATGACAACACTGGGGAGTCGGGAAAACTGTGGGTGTAGAAAACTTGATGAGTCCAGTGGTGAACAAGAAGCAATAACTGATGTTTTACCACCGCCATTCATCTCTTCCTTTAGAACAATGCATTAGAAGCTGACATTCACAGAAGCTCTTCTTAAGGATAAAAATGCTTCCCCTCAACAAGGTGTGTTCAGGCTCATGACCAGGCTGCTAGATTTGCTGACTCAGATGATGGGTGATGCACCTGGAAAGCACTTGAAGCAAGGTGGCCTTTTATTAGAGGTGGAGGGGAAAAAATAGGAACATTCTGCTCTAGCCTAAGGAAGTGACAGCTGATATTTATTGAGGGTTTACTGCATGCAGGGCACCCTGCTGGTGGTGTGCTAAGTTATCTCCCCCTGACAACATGCCCATGATGGCTGCCTTTATCTTGACTTGGATTTTGATTTTGTGTTTTCCCCTTCCAGACTTGCCTCGCCCCTTCTGCTCCTTTCCTATGGGTCCCCACTAGAAGGTGCCTTAGACTTGAGGCATGCTTTTGGGCCACACTGGCCCTGCTTTGAGCCAACTAGCTGGGCACTTACCCATGAGGGGATGGGTAACATTGGATGTTTCATGGAGAAATTATTTTTTTTTTTTTTTTTTTTTTTTTTTTTTTTTTTTTTTTTTTTTTTTT